>KV459543.1:8873-50896 GCA_001662645.1 Pseudogymnoascus sp. 03VT05 | reverse complement strand
GCAGCGCGCAGCACCAACACCGTAGGGTGGCAGTGTAGGAGTTTAAGGGTCAGGGTAGATTCAGGTGGCATATAGGAGTGGATCTATAGGCACGCTAGGCTTAGCTAAGTCAGACCTGATACAGATAAATAAGGGGTAGGAAGCCTTACGCTCCTCCTTCATCTTTTTTGTATCCTTCGTAGTAGACCTATAGGATTGCACCAACTCATATCCGACTTGCACTCCTATATGCAACTACTTATAATACAGTGCCCTATGTCCTTATAATCTTAAAGATTTCATTAGGAACTAGACTAGGGCTTAAGGACTAAGAACATTAACATTAGATCTTATTAAGTAGAACAGGGTAGAAAAGGGGTAACGTATTTCACGTACGAGTGGGCCACACAGACGAGTGGGCCACGAAAACACCAAAACGCGTCAACTAGATTACCGTTAACAATGCCACAACCAACACCCTTAGCAGAAGAATGAATGGAATGACTTCCTGACGTGACTCTACTCCTAACTTACAGAAGTTGACTCCGTACGAGGAGTCAGCTCTTGTTCAGTACATCCTTAACCTAGATTCACGTGGATTTCCGCCCTAGCCACAAGATGTGCAAGAAATGGCAGACCTTCTACTCTCCGAACGAGGCGTAAGCCCTGTTGGGATAAACTGGACTACTACCTTCATTAAGCGTCGTACGGAACTTAAAGCAAAGTTTAGTTGGAAGTACGATTACAAAAGGGCAAAATGCGAAGATCCTAAGTTAATTAAAGGGTGGTTCGCCCTCGTACAAAACATAGTTGCAAAATATGGAATCTTAGAGCAGGATATCTACAACTTTGATGAAGCAGGTTTTGCAATGGGAGTTATTGCTACTGCTAAGGTGGTTATAAGCTCAGAAGCAAAGAGTCGTCTAAAGACTATACAGCCTGGAAATAGAGAGTAGGTGTCAATTATTTAAGGTGTTAATTCGTACGGATGGGCACTCCTGCCATTTATTATTTTCAAGGCGTAGAATCACCTCTCAGCTTAGTACGAAGACTTAGGATTACTAGACGATTAGGTAATTACGCTTAGTGAGAATGGGTGGACTTTAAATTCAATTAGGTACAAGTGGATTCAACACTTTGATTAACATACAAATGCTCGTACGGTCGGAACCTATCGCCTTCTTATTCTCGATGGACATAAGAGCCACATCTCTACTTAATTTCAACACTACTGCACAGAACGGAAGATAATTACCCTCTGTATGCCACCACACTCGTCGCACATTCTTCAGCCTCTTAATGTAAGCTGCTTTGCACTACTAAAGCTTTTGTACGGAAAGCAGATTGAAACCTTTGTACAGAACCGGCTAAATCATATTACAAAGCTTAAGTTCCTCTCTGCATTTAAAGAAGCATTTAAAGCTACATTTATAGAGCAGAACATTAAAAGCGGATTCTAAGCTACAGGGCTAGTTCCGTATGAGCTATAGAGTGTCCTCTCTCACTTGAATCTACACTTGAGAACTCTAACTCCTCCTATAGTTAAGAGTGATAATTGGACTTCAAAGACCCCTCAAACTATAAGGGAGCTTAACTTTTAAACAGAGCACATTAAGAACTGCATTGTACAACATTAAAACAGCTCTCCTACCTTAATTAATAATGCTGTTAGCTGCCTTGTTAAAGGGGCGGAAATGATGATGCATTCTGCTGTTCTACTAAAGGCAGAGGTTAAGGCTCTACAAGCAGCAAATGAATAGAAAAAGAGGAGGGAAAGGAAGCGCAAGAGGCGTATAATGCAAGGGGGAAGCCTCTCCGTACGAGAGGGAGAGGATATACTTCAGAGTGCTGAGGTTGATGCTCAACTCTGTACGGAGGTGGCAAGTGAGAGTAGTCGGCAGGTAGGCTCTACAGGCCGACAGCGACGATGTGGCACATGTGGTATTATAGGCCATAATGCTCGTACGTGCAAGAGGCGCGAGGATTCAATTACAATTGATTAAGGGTCATTATGTAGGGTGGTGGTGTAGTAGTAGGCAGTAATAGTCAATTTTGGTGTTTTAGTGATCCGTTCGCTTGTGAATTACCTTAGAATTTTAACAACTCAACCACATGGCCCATACCTATGCGTGGTGACACTTTGTAGCAGAAAATTAAGGGCCGTGTTCACCGGTATCATCTGGTGGTAACCAGCAGATAGCTGCTCTTTCTAAAATTGTAGCCCATTTATCTCTATCCGCTAATTTTCCAGGGCTGAAAAAGACGCCATGAAAGACATAAAAGAGCCGGCTAGCGATTCTCGGGGAGGAAGTACCATGTTTGGATTCCGAAGGAGCTCTACCAACATAGAAATGAATGACATGGTTATTCACAAAGCTTGGGTTAAGTAGTTGATAGTTGGCTTCGCCTCAAATTTATTTTATCTTCTCTATCACCATGTGATTTGCCTTTTACATGCACGTGACACAAAGGAAATACATGGCGCGACGTCACGCGTGGATCGGAGCCTAAGAAAAAGCTCTCGAATTACGAGAAACCCAACGATCCTCCACCCAATGATCCTCCACCCCGGAATCATAAATATCAGAATCAAATCACCAGTTTGTTGTTGTTATGTGCCAATTACTTAAAATACAATTACACTATAGCTAACTATAAGCCGACAAGATATAGAGAACCGCAAATTCGGTCTAGGTGTCGAATGGTGGGCCGAAAAAATTGGGCAGAAGCATATAGTCTGACAAGTCCACCGGCACGTTCCCATCAAAACCCATGGCGTCAGTCTCCGACCAAGTGTAATTTTCCATATTTGAATATCCTGGAGCCTGAGGTTGCGTCGAGGAAGCGTTATTAACGCCCAAGGACGGCGTACTCATTCGGTAGCGACGACTGCTCCCTGACGGTACCTGAGCTTCTGCAGCATCAGATGCGTCTGTAGGAAACAGAAGAAATTCAAAAGCCTTCATTGCCCAGACCCCCGGGTCCCAGGTATTCTGCGCTTTAATCAATAGCATTTGGCAATTGTCGAAGCTGGCTTGGATCATTCTCGCTAAATGACTGTTCTGCGCCTGTTGTGCCTTTTGGTAGAGAATGATTCCTGCCATGAAAAACCCAGGGAACACTTCGTGGGGGATATTGCAGATAGAAGTCCGCGTCGTGAGTTTGAATGCGCTAGAAGAGACCGCTAGAGCCGATGACTCTGTAATGGCAGTGCAGTCGTAGCCTCCGGGCAGGGAGGTCGAGAGCGACGACGGATTAGGTCTCGATTGTCGGGGTTGGTCCATATGCAGGAGCATAATGTGATAATTGAGCAGGACATCGAGTTGCACGGCCAATGTCGACACAGAGGATTTGCCTGGCAGGTATTGCATAGCGGCTGGGAGCTTTGCTTTCCAGGCGGCCAGTTGCTCGTGGATTAGATCAGTTGTAGAACTTACACTGGTCGGCCCAAACCGGAAGTACATGATATTTCGGAGGATAAGTGATAACTTCGTAGCTTGAATCTGGTACCCGAACGACTCGCGGCAGCTGCAGCTTAACGGTACCGTCGCGGATTGACACGCGTGCTCGTCGGGGAAGTCAGCCTCCGTTAACACTTCAACGTCGCACTGGGCCATATTGATACGGAATGGTCGTCCCAACAGGGCGGAACAGTGGGCATCGCGGACGGCTAACGTCCACCATAACCGCCTGAGCAGGCCCCGGTCATTTGATTCCCCATCAACTGCAACGGATTTGCGGTGCATTCCAAGGGCCACGGCCATCGTCACCCCAATCTCGATCCACGAGCATGGGTTCCAGTACAAATCCATCTGCGGGCCCTTAAAACTGAGCAGGATTGCCACCTTGACTAGGATTATTTTGCTATTCTCGTAATTAAAATCAAAAAGAGCCTTGGCCCGATCATAGTAGAGCTGACGTGCTTGTGCGCGAGAATTAAACCCAGCCTTGTAGATTGTGGCAGACTCGCAGAAAGTCATCGCAATAAAACAGATGGAATGGAGCAAGATCCATGGTAGCCTTTTATCCTGCTGCGCCTTGCGTAACTCCGTCGGATTCACGACGGAGTATAGGGGATAGAATCGATCCAAGAAGACGTTAATTATCTCCTCCAAAGATTCCGTTTCTGGGTAAATGAACGCCCCCTTCGCCTTCAGACACTCAATGTCATGCGGGTGTAGGTGCTTCGGATGGACATCTTCTTCGACGACGGCCAGCGAATCACTAGTCAAGTGACGTTGGTTGGCATCGTGGAGGCCCGAGTTCAAGTCCCTCCGTAGCTGTAGGGCAAAAGTCAAGGGCGAAGGCTCCCCGAACAGAACTAGCTTCGCCTTGCACAAGTTTTCGTGGCCCGCCTGGTCGAGGAAATCTTCAAACATGGTCGCCAGTGACTGGTTGCCTGAGGAGTCAGCCGAGGGGGTAGAGGGTACACCGTAAGGTGAGCGATTTAGATCCACGGCATGAGGGTCACTGGCTGGTTGATCTAAATTCGAAACTATTTCCTGTGGATATCTCGTAGGAGTGGAGATCGCCGTTGTCTCCCTTACGACGAAATGGGGTAAGGTAGCAGCCTCAACTCTACCACGGCCGCTGGATGCATCCAAACGCGACTGGGGGCTAACCTGAGCAGTTGACGGACTATGAGATGAGGGCTGTAACGCTGATGGTGGTGGCGATGATCGTAATGCACCAGGCTTCGCCACCTCCCGTCGGAAAGTTCTTCGATCATAAGTGCCTCGGCGGGAGGTAACCAGTGTACACTCGGCGACATTGTCCATGCGGCATCGGCTACAAGGACAGCCGAGCTCGGCGGCATCACATTTAACCTTGCGCGCGCTGCATCTCTGGCAAGCCTTGAAGGCTCGCAGCCGCTGCTTCCCGCCGGCTGGACAGACCATGCTGGTCCGTGGGAGAGAGGTGTTTCGTCCGCGATCGAATGTGGTGCTTTGAAGAAACTCTGGCCAAGGATAATAGTTCACGGTGCCCTAGGTGTGCCATCTGCTTCAGTGTCGTCCTCAGTTCCCCGCATTTGGGTTTGGACTGGGACCGAAAATGAGTGGAACTGGGAACTGGGCATGGAAAGGCCAAGGCTTCTAAGGCTCTGGTTGGTCGGTTAGTTATTCGGTGGAAGCCTGAGATGACTAACAGGGTTACCGCGCTATCATTGGTTATTGAGGGTTAGGGCCATCGGAAAGTTCCAAACGGCGGTTGGTTTAATCGTCGGTGTTCGCACCGACCACCCTACAGGTGGTCGGCGAAAGCGCTTTGAAGCCCGAAAGCGCTTTGAAGCCCGCCAGATACAATTTGTATAGTGGTTCTAATACAACCACGATATTAATAACTTATGAACAATTTGAATACTGTAATCATTGAAGCTATTCCCAACTTTAAAATAATCCAGGATCTAAATGGTCTTCTATATCAAGCTCATGGTCCACAAATAAGCTCTCGCTCTCTATATCTAACCCACTAAATCGAATAAAACTAGCATCTTCATCTTCGTCTACTTGTGACTGTGAATAGCCCATTGTTGAAATCAATTGAGAGGTAGCCTCTTCCTAAAGCTCTGATTCTTAAGCCAATTTCTTAGGGTCTGGAATTGGCTTAAGTAAATCAAGAGGAACTTCTTGATTTGCCTTTAACAGTGTTCCAACCTGACGTTTTCTTGCTTGCTCAGCTTTGCGTGCTTGTACTCCACGCTTATGAAGCTCTCTCTTAACTTTGCTCATTGCAATTCGCATCTTGTAATTTACACTCCGCTCTTATGATTCCTTATGTTTTTTAGCCTTGTCCTCTTTCTTTTTCTATGCATCTTTAGCTGTTAATGGACCACTTGTTATCTAAAGAACAGATCGACTCCTAATCTTAGCTTTCTGTTGATTTGCAACTTTTGCAGATAGTAAATCATGTTGTAGGACTGCAAGCTCTCTATATGCAAGCATATTTTCAGTACCGCGTGCCTAGGAATTCCACTCTTAAGCTAATGGACTAGAAAGTAGGTCTGGTATTCTAGCTTGCTAGTATTAAAGTTTAAGCTCTAAATGCATAAATTTTGTTAGTGTTCTTAGAATTCCTAAAGGGCCTTCAAGACGCTTAGGAGGAGCGTACACTTTCATTTTCTTAAGAGCTTCTTAAGGGTTAATTAGCCACATTCTAGAGTCACGGAAAGCTCCTATAATAGTTCCCTTTTTAAATGTGTTCTTACAAATCTTAGATAAATCGCAGAAGAATGAGGCTATATTGTAATTAATATCTAAGCTCTGCATTACGTGTTAAACTGCTTTCTTATGCTAGTGTTTATATAGTTAGAAAACACTAACATTAAGAGGTTGCATCATATAAGTAAGATGTGACGGAAAGGGATACGGATGAATATTCATTTCCATAGCCTGTAAGACAAACTCTAGAGTTGTATGGCTTATATGGCTGTCTATAAGAAGCACTTTCATTAGTTTATTAGGGCTAGCATCTATATGCTTTATAAAGTGCTCTAAAAATATCATTGTAAGCTTACTATTTGTATATCCTAAGTCTAAAAGTAAGACTAATTCGTCGCTATTTAATTTCTCATTATACTAAGACTCTATATGCTAGCGTCCTTACATAATAATCACAGGTGGAATCTCCTTTCTAATAGTACAAATAGACTTAATCACTATGACAGATTTGCAGTTTTCAGCCATAGGAACATACATCTATAATAAGTCAGCTTAAGTCTAACTATTCTAAGAACAATAACGTAGTTCATAAGCAAACGGATCACACAAGCAAACGGATCACCAAATCACCAAAACACGTCAACTTAACAAATGTGAACTTGCCTCAACACTACTACTCTATATTATAACCCTTATTCGATTGTAATTGATTCCTGGCGCCTCTCGCACGTATGGGTATTATGTCCAATCTTCTCACATCGGCCACAGCGCCGTTGTCAGCCCTTGGAACCCACCTGCCGAGTGGTCTCACTTGCTACCTCCGTACGGATTTGAGCATCAACCTTAGCAGTCTAAAGGATATCCTCTCCCTCTTGTACGGAGAGACTGCCCCCTTGCATTATACGCCTCTTGCGCTTCCTTTCCCTCCTCTTTTTCTGTTCATTTGCTGCTTGTAGAGCCTTAACTTCTGCCTTGAGTAGAATAGCAGAATGTATCATAACCTGAGCTCCTTTAGTAAGCTGGCTTAGTGCATTATTAATTGAGCTAGGAGAGCTATCCTAATGCTGTCTAATGCGGTTCTTAACGTGCTCTGTTTGAAAGTCAAGCTCCCTTATAGTTTAAGGAGTCTTTGAAGTCCAATTGTTACTCTTAACTATAGGAGGAGTTAGAGTTCTTAAGTGTAGATTTAAGTGCGAGAGAACATTCTGTGGGTCGTACGGAACTAGTCCTGTAGCTCGGAACCCACTCTTGATGTTCTGCTCTGTAAATGCAGCTTTGAATGCTTCTTTGAATGCGGAGAGAAACTCAAGCTTTGTGATATGATTTAGCCTGTTCCGTACGAAGGTTTCAATCTAACGTCTATACAAAAGCTTTAGTGGAGCAAAGCAGCTAACATTAAGTGGCTAAAGTATGTGTAACGAGTGTGGTGGCATGCAGAGGGTAATTATCTTCCGTTCTGTACAGTAGTGTTGAAATTAAGCAGAGAGGTGGCTCTTATGTCTGTTGAGAATAAGAAGGCGATAGGTTCTAATTGTACAATTGTTTGTATGTTGATTAAAGTGTTGAATCCACTCGTACCCAATTGAATTTAAAGTCCACCCATTCTCACTTAGTATAATCACCTAATTGTCTAGCAGTCCTGAGTCCTCGTACTAAGCAGAGAGGTGATTCTATGCCTTGAAAATAATGAATGGTGGGAGTGCCCATCCGTACAAATTGACACCTTAGATAATTAATACCCACTCTCTATTCCCTAGCTGTATAGTCTTTGGACGACTCTTTGCTTCTGAGCTTGTAACTACCTTTGCAGTAGCAATAACTCCCATTGCAAAACCTGCTTTATTAAAGTTGTAGATATCCTACTCTAAGATTCCGTATTTTGCAACTGTGTTTCGTACGAGAGAGAACCACTCTTGAATTATCTTTGGATCTTTACATTTTGCTCGTTTATAATCGTACTTCCGACTGAACTTTGCTTTGATTTCCGTACAACGCTTTATAAAGTTGGTAGTCCAGTTTATCCTAACAGGGCTTTCGCCTCGTTTAGAAAGTAGAAGGTCTGCCATTTCTTGCACACCTTGTGGCCGGGGTGGAAATCTACGTGAGTCTAGGTCGAGGATGTACTGAACAAGAGCTGACTCTTCGTACGAAGTTAATTTTCGAGAGTTAGGAGTAGAATCGCGTTGGGAAGCTACTCTATTCAACCGTCTATAGAGAGTTGTATATAGGACATCGTATGACATTACGCTTGCTCAAATACTTTGAATATGTCCTTCTTTAATTGATTGAATAGCTAGAAGTATTCTCCCCTCCTAATTAGAGGTTTCAGCTTAAGTTGGTGTTGCCATAAGTTGAATTCTGTTAAGTTGACGCGTTTTGGTGATTTAGTGATCCGTTCGCTTGTGTGATCCGTTCGCTTATGAACTACGTTAAACTATACAAACTTCTGTTATATATGCTGGAACAACAACCTCCTCTCCTAGTGCTACTCCTACCTAGAATCCTGTCTCATTAAAGTTGTAGATATCCTGCGGTTAGATATTATGTTGTGTACACTAAGCAAAATACTCTGAAAACCAATTTTCGACTATAGAAACATCATAGGATATAACTCGTACTTGAGCGATTGCCTTAGTCTTGATAACTCGGAATAGGTCTAGATGTGCCTTTATAAATCCCTAAAACCACCGCTATGAAGGTGGCGGCTTTGATGGTATTTCTATAGAGCGCAAATGACCAATTGCTGTGAATACCATCTGTTTTGACGCTCTGTATCCTGCATGATATAAGTCCTCTACATACTTGTAGATTGCCTTAATTTGTGCCTCTGAGAGTATCCTATTCTGACCTCCATTTGTAGGTGGTAGAGCATTTGCCCTTTCTCTTGCCCGACGGATTTTGGTATTAAGGGTCTTCGCATTTATGTGATAGATTCGTGCAGCGGTTATAGGCTTTTCGGAAGGGTTCTTATGAAGGAATTCGAGGGCTTGGTCCATTCTGGTAGGAGTGTTTGAGTGCGAGGAAGTCATTATGTCACAAGTGCATAAGTAAGGAGGAGAAATGTATGTGTTTTGCGAAGAAATCTCCTCCTCGGTTATGCGACGGGCTTCAAAGCGCTTTCGCCGACCACCTGCAGGGTGGTCGGTGCGGACACCGACGATTAGTTCCCTCCAAGCACGGGACTTCGAAATATATATATGGGCATTTTCCGCAAGGGCCCTGAACAACCAACCATTACATGTGATGGCACATTTTGCCCAAATGCAAGCCTAGGATGAACAGTCGAGCGACAGTGTGACACTTCTATAACAACAGTTGCTATCCACTCTGGTTTGTGGCACGAACATATAATTCATAGAGCACTCTGTGCATATTTCGTCTGCACATTACCAGCCAGTTAACATGGTTTTTAGTGTGCTTTTGTTTGCTTTGCCAAAGGCCCAGGACTGCCAAAAGCGGTTGTCTGGCACTACAAGATTAGGTAAGCGAACAGACTTGAACCTTGGAAGACTTAGGTTGTTTTGACCGATAGCCCACTCGCAGTTTCCGGGATTGATTGTAGAAGGATGTGATCAAATGCAGAGATTTGATATTATGGCGCCAATTCCCAACGGCTATATATTCTGGTCACGACATAACTTCGGCTTCAATTTACTACTGAAGAGCGTAGTCGTACCCTCGTTGAGAAAAATGCGGAGACAACAATGGCTTCCTCCACACTACGATCCGTCATGTACCCCACAGAATCTCCCTCTTCTTTCACTGAAACAGATCATAGGAAGGAGCAAACAGGTTTGAGAAACACAGCCCGCAAGTGCTAATCTTGATCAAATTTCCTATCCAGAAACAAGACATTATTTTATATTATTAAGAACTGGGCAATTGTGGGGGAAGGGACATGTTTGACTCTTCCCTTGCTCCTTCTGTAACTCTTCTTTGCGCCCTGGACAATGCCACAAATGGCTTCTTGTCATCATCCCCGAGATCGGGAGAAAGCTTCTCACAAAAGTTTCGAAGGTCATGGCTCATACTCGGCTTATGAATACCTCACTGCCCCGGTCCTTGATTGATAAAATAAAAAAACAATCTCGCAAATTTATTCGTTCGGTCTTGACTGGTCAACAGCTTCCTCCAGCGCTGGCAATCGTGACTGACGGTCTCAAGTCGAGTGTATGCTCCATCAAACACATTTTGTGCATGCGAAATGCCGTACGCCTGCCAGGGAGGCTCGCCGTATGTGTGGCGGAGAACCATCTGGGAGAACATATCCGCTGTAGTTTGACAGGAGCGTGGGGCTGCAGAGCCAGCGACCGCGGGGTAACGGCACAAGTAAGTGTTATCCAGCGTATGGAAGGCAGCTCCGTTGAGCAGACTACCCTCCTCCTCATCGGACTGATCAAATCGGTAAATATACAGTGATGGTGAGTGGCTTCCAGGACGCCATATTCTTCCAGTACCTCGGAACCGAAGGAAAGGTCGCTTGGTAGAGATAGGACATTACGGAGGCTGGAGATCACGGATACCTTGGTTTGCCAAAGCTTGTCAAACCCAAATACCGACATTTCGTCTCGCATTGGACCTGTTACGATTGCCTGAACCCAGTTGGGAAATGGTTCCACACAGTCGAGGGGAGCTTCTGGCAAGGCAAGGCCGACAAACCATTTTGGATCCCAAATCGGAGATGTCAGCGGCCCGTTCCATGCGATCAAGTCCTCCGTGGAGGCTGTCCGTAATGCAGCAATCCTCTGCGAAGCCGTGGCAGTGAGAGGGATCCCGGCACGCTGCACTAGTCGGTCAAATTTCCCCTGTGCCTCTTCTGGTCGGAGCATGGACCAAGATGGAGCTGATTGCATGATCCCACGCTGACAAAGGGCCTGGTTTGATCGCAGATGAGCTAGGACAGACCAGGCTCCGGCGGACTCCCCGGCAATCGTTACGTTAGAGCCGTCACCTCCGAAAATGTGAATGTAGTCTTTCACCTGCAAGTGGTGAGCGACGAGGAGTATATCGGGTAGAAGACAATTGACGAACCAATTGAAGCCCAATACGCTGGCCGTTGAGACCCTGGTTTGCCCAACCTGCTTCTCCATGACTGACTGCCTCTGCTGCGAGTTCTGATGAAGACAAGAACCCGAAGGACCCCATCCGATAGTTGATGGATACAAACACTATCGGCTTACCGGTCTCAATCGAGTGGTGTACCAGAAAGTCGCCAGCTAGTGCCCTCATCAGTAGACCACCAGGCGCAGAGAGAGAGAATGGGGGGGATGTGTCTGATAGAAGGATTTGCTTGCTTACAGAAGTCAGCGTTACCGTTTTCAATTGACCACCCACCTCCATGAACCCACACAAGAACAGGCACCTTGTTCCTGGACGAAATGACCGATTTAGGCGCGTATATATTCAACCGGAGGCAATCATACTCGGATTGTGCCAAGTTCGCGGCAGGCGCACCAGCAAAGAGGTGCTGCCGAATGCTGCGAAGATTGTCAGGAGCCTGAGGGCAGATTGGCCCATATTCTGTGGCATCCACTGTGGCACAATGACTTTCGGGGGGAAGGAGTTGAGCCTGACCTAAACGAGCGAGGATACGCGCGAAATGGACGCCGAGAAAATGTGCCACCCCTAGAGCGGAAATAAAGCCTTCGAACTCGGCCTTTTCACTGATTCGGACACTGACATCGTCATTGTCGCCTTTGACCCCAGCTTGCGACAGCAGTGAAGCCGACATAGTGGAAGTAGCTGTCGAGAAAACAACGACTGCGAGAGACGGCACGCCGCTCACGCTCTGTCAACAAGCCGGTCTAGCAGTTCAATCTTCAGTCCTTTTGAATGAAGATGGAGAGATTTATTCCTGAGATCTTGTCATCATTCAGCTTACAAATCATCGGGCCAGGTTGGGGTCCGATATTTTGCCAGTATGGTTCCAGAGGGTCGTGCTGGAATAACCCGCGGGCAATGGAGCCAACCAACTCAAAGGCCGTCGTCACTTGTTCAGCATAATTGGAAGCCGGTCCTTGCTGCAATTGGTCCTGGAGACAAGGGGGCAAATAGCCGGCCCGACCCCATATAGGCGACCGACTCAAACTACCTAGGTAACCATGTGCTCTTCCGCCATCATTCGAGTCAGGGCAGGCCTCGAAAGCAAATATTTGACACTACAAGGGGAAATGGCGCAAAAAAATCGTCAACTCGTCATTGCGGAAGAAAAGATCCGACGGCTAAATGACTTACACGATAAGGAGAGATTGAGGCAGGAGGCCATGATTGAAGCTCTGCTTGGAGAGAAACGTTTGCTTTCGAACCAACTGGAGCACAAGATCGAATACACCATGGACGACACAGCATGCGAGACGCTCATGCATGAGATTTTTCATCATCTCACTACATGGTGTTTTAGCAATTTCAAGGTATGGGCAGGCCCGTCGTATTAAGATTTAGTCAGAAATTGGTCGGTTGTTGACTTGTGGCATTCGGTCCCCACTGGTATTGGGACTTCATCCACGGGAATCACAGATGCTGCATATGGTCAACTGGCAAATTTTGACTTCTGGTAAATACTGCCTATAATTCAATGATCGTCATCTGGGTTTGCTAGAACACGGACTTCAACCGTTTTGACAATTGATGCGGCCATGGCACTGGAACAGTAGAAACAGCGTATTAACTTGTGGGCCAGCTTCTTGAACGAGGTAAGAATATAGAACTCACAATACTCCTAGGCTCAGAGCCATTAATCCGAGTTTTGCCTTCAGTTTCATGTTCAAGTTCCAGAAGATGTAAGCTGGGAAGACGGCAAGGTAGAGATCAGTTACTAAATTCACGGCTGTGAAGTCGAGTTGTTAACAGGTTTACTCACATCCTTGGAAGAAGCCAAAGTATGCCTGAATGTGAACTCCCCAACACTTTGCTTGATCTGGCTGATCCCAAACAGCAGAGCCATGTCCTGGACACTGCAAGGACATGATGAGCATGGATACAACATCTGTGACCACTTACGTTGCAATCAAGATCCATAGTATAACTCTCGGTGTAAGCAAGGAGCCAAGAAGCTGAAGAAAGTAGATGGTGAATGCCACTCGCCCTAGTCATGACGCACTGAGGCCCAAGGCTTGCGTCACGTAATCAAATATTATGACCTTAGGGACACTTGCCGGCGGAAGATATCAAACATGCTGACCGAGTCCACGCTGTACGCCTATCGTTACTATGATCGATCCTGCCATTCTAAAGATCTGGAGGCAACACAATGGTCAATAACCGTATATTGTATTCTGCTCGCGCCAACCGATTTGCTATAAATGGCTCACTTTCTTTGCCAAAACGATGCAGAGTCTTCTCAGACTTGAATTAAAACTGGATATCCAGGTGTTGTTGATGACACTTGGGACTAGCCCTGATTTAATTTAGAAGTAAGCCAGCCTATAAAGACGCCTCACGAGAAGACGATTCCACCATCGACGACGATATTCTGCCCTGTCACGAACTCCGAGTCAGGCCCGCAGAGGAAGCCTCCAACGACCTTGGCGACGTCCTCTGGCACGCTGACTCTACCCATAGCCGTTAGTTCCGTGACGAATTTGTGAACCGTCTCACCCTTTTGGCGGCCCTGCATCTTGCCTAGCGTCTCATCAATGCGGTCCCACATTGAAGTTCCCACGATACCGGGTGCGTAGCAGTTAACGTTGATCTTGTGCTGGGCCATCTCGATTGCGAAGACCTGCGTCAGGCTCCTCACGGCCCCCTTCGAGGCGCAGTAGTGTGCCAGTAGAGGGAAAGGTTTGTACGCCGCGATTGACGACGCGCCTAGGATCTTGTACCCGGTGCTGCCCTCGGAAACGGGGCCTTGTGTTATCATCTGCCGGGCGGCATGAGTATAGCAGTTCCAGACGCCAGTGAAGTTGACGTTCATTGTCTGCGCCACGTCTTCGTCTGATAAGTCGAGCGCAGCGTCGACGCTGGCAATGCCTGCATTTGCGACCATAGCCGTCAGGGGGCCGAGCTGCTTAACCGACTCTTCAATCATTGACTTCACCTCCAATGGCGAGGTCACGTCGGCGATAATTCCCGTGGAGGTGCCGTGCCCGTAGGTCTCGTTCAGTTCGGCGGCCAAACTGAGCGCGCCAGCCTTGTTGGCTGTGATGTCGTTGATGGTGACGGCATAGCCTTCTGCTGCTAGTCTACGAGCAATGGCTTCACCACTGAGAAATGGCGAATTTAAGTTAGCACAAGCACGTGTGTCTGGGATTTGGGATAGAGGCGTAAATACATTCCACGACTTGAGCCGGTCACAATGGCTGTTCTTTTTTGGCGCGAGTCCCTTTTCGCCGTTTCAATTCCGATACAGCGGCGAGCCATAGGTTGTACCATAGGTTGCACCACAGGTTGTGCCCAGCGCCGAGCAAGTATGGAAAGGGGCAGACGCATGCGACTAAAGTGGAACTCCATGGTGACGTAGAGATCAGAAAGAGTATCAACACTTCGAGACTATAGTAGAGTCTAGAAGGTAGGAGTGAGTGTCGTCTGACTTTCACTACATAGTTTACACGGCGGATAGATGAATTGATAAGTGGCTAGATATTTAGAGCAAGCAAACTAGGATCTGAACTTGTTCCTGAGCCAGTAGAAAAATGCAGCTCCAAGTTCAAGAATCACGCGCTGTGGGATCTAATGTATATACCCGGTCGCGCGGCCGGGTGCGGGGAAACAGCGAATGAATATTTGTAGGACTTGACGAGCAGTTTTACTCAGGGGGAGGATCATTTGGCCTTGCTATGATGTTGAGGCAACCACACACCTCATCAACGGCTCGGGTATATGCTATGGCGTAGCTGTGTTGATCTGATGTGGGGAACCGGTGCGGGGAATCGGGTGCGGGGAATCATTTCCCGAAACAGAGCACTAAGAGAATGGAGATGCTAGTCCAGATAAAGCCAAGATAGCTAGTTTCGTAACACCACATCCCGATGGATGGGCAACTGATCCACTCTCTCACCCTCTCTCCATACTTTCATTCTCCACATCCGCGCCTCCTCGGCCCCTAGGCACAGACGTGCTCTTCTAATGCACCTTTCCGAGAATGAGCAACCCCAGCTCGCTCGATCGAGCTTCTAACCGCCACAATGCCGCTCCTGTCGCGCTAATGAAAAGAGGGATTGTGATGCGTTCCCACCTTAAGTCTTCTTAATGGTGGCACCTCCGTCAGGCAGCGAGTTCTCTTACAGAACATACGGATTACAATGGCAAATATCAGAGCACTCCGTTTTCATGCCAAGAATGATGTTAGGGTCGAGGATGTAACGATACAGTACGTGCAGCCCTGCTTAGTAGTATCTACACAGTTGTAACTGACCGTGGAGAAGGGCGTGTGGTAACGATGATGTACGAGTCAAAATTGCATACTGTGGCATTTGTGGCACAGATGTCCACGAGTATCTTGGAGGACCGATCTTTCCGCCTCAGCCAGGCCAAAGCAACCCTCACACTGGTGCCGAACTGCCTGTGGTCATGGGCCACGAAATGTCCGGCACCGTCGTCGAGGTTGGTTCTAATATCAGCCAAGTTAAGGTCGGCCAGAATGTGGCCATAAATCCATCTATGGATGACAGACACCATGGCAAGGAACGTTGTGTGACTTGCGAGTCAGGGCGGCCAAACATTTGCAAAAATTGGGCATGTTACGGGCTAAGCGCTCATGGAGGAGGATTTGCCGATGAGATCGTGGTGAGGGCGGTCAGTTGCATCCCACTCCCAAAGGGCGTATCGCTCAAGGTTGGGGCATTAGCGGAGCCTTTGGCTGTCGCCTCCCACATGATTCGAATTTCCGGATTCAAGAAAGGCCAAGATGCAGTCATTCTAGGCGCAGGCCCAATCGGACTCTCTCTACTTCTCCTGTTGAAGTCTCGGGGCGCGAGGAAAGTGATTATCAGCGAAGTGACTGAATTAAGGTCGCGTCAAGCGGAGAAGTTTGGAGCCGACCTGGTAGTTAATCCGCTCGCAAAATCACCGGATGGAGACAACTCCGATAAATGGCACCCAGTTCTAGACGCTATGCACGGCATTATAGTGGATGGAGCAGACATTGTCTTTGATGCTACAGGCATTCAATCAACTATGGACACTGCAATGACTGTGGTTAAACCCGGCGGTATTGTGTTCAACGTAGCAATCCACGAAAAGCCGCTGCTCATCAACCCCAACAGTTTCTCATTCAAAGAGGTCAAGCTTATGGGCGGTATTTGCTACACGAATGAAGACTTTGAGGACGTTCTCGAAGACCTTGCGAGCGGAAAGATGGCCGCTGAGGACATGATAACATCGGTTGTACCACTTGAGAAGGTTATTCAAGGTGGCTTCTTAGAGCTCATCCACAACAAGGCGGAGCATGTGAAGATTCTTATCCAGCCCTCACAGTCTGCGCATCTAGTGTAGAGAATTTGAAAGGAATCGATTGTATTCTAAGATATTCTTGGATATGCTTGAACGACATTGCTTTGACAATCAACCTAATCTAGCCATCATATTGTGAGAGCTTCTGCTATAGACATGAGTCTGAAATGTGGACTAACTGGTGTCCCGTAAACCGTTAGCCGGGTTCTTGTTCCCAGGATTGAACGGAAGGTCTACTGCAAACGCGTAATTGATTTCAATAGTCTAAGCCACCCTTCATCCGAGATACCAGACTCAGACAATATCTTATCTCATGATGTCATTAGCAAGGTTTGGAGCAAGTCCTCAAGTCCCGAAAGAATTGAAAGCCATTGCTGAGGCTAGGGTCGGTTATATGCTATCAAGTTTAGATGCTGTTAGAGAACTCTCCGAACCTGGGCCCCAGCTAATGAGCGGGGACTCCGCACAATGGTTCGGCATGGTTCATTTAGCTCGAAAGTTTAAGGGGTAGTGTATTTTCGCTACTGGACGTTAAAACACTGATATACATGCATTGGAGGTACCACCTCCTCTACCTACACGTTTACTATATTAGTAGGGCTTGTTTCCATACTAGTTGAAGTTTTTGACAAATGATAACTAAATATTCAACAATTTCTCCTTCTCATCGCATCAAATCCCTCATGATCTAGGTGTCTAGACACCTCGAACCCCCTTAATCATGTGGATCACTCAACTCGAGGGGCGTGCTTTGACCCTGGGAATCACCGCAACATGCGGAACCGCATTTCTGCTCTTTGGCTTTGACCAGGGAGTGTTCGGAGGCATCCTAGGGAACATGATGTTCCTCTCGACATTCAATAATCCTTCGCCTAGCATACAGGGCCAGATCGTATCAACTTTCGACATTGGCTGCATCCTTGGAGCTCTTATGACAATCTTCGTTGGCGACGTCTTAGGCAGACGCAAGACCATTGCTCTGGGTTGCATCTTTGTCATTATTGGCGGCACCATCCAATCCTCCTCGTACGATATTGCCCAAATGATCGGTGGCCGGATCGTCGCTGGTCTTGGGGTCGGCATGAACTCGGCCGCCGTGCCTATCTGGCAGAGTGAGACGTGCAAGCCCGAGCATCGCGGCAAGCTTATCGCTCTACAGCTCGTGCTCGTGATCGGCGGCATCATGCTCACGAACTGGATGAATCTCGGCTTCACCTACGTTCAAGACAACGATGTCAGCTGGAGATTCCCTATCGCCTTCCAGAACTTCTTCGCACTGCTCGCCATCTTTCTTGTTGCTTGCATGCCTGAGTCTCCTAGGTGGCTCTGCATGAAAGGTCGACATGAAGAAGCCCAAACAATCATTGCTCGCCTCCAGGCAAAGCATAGAGACGATGAATCTGTTACCGAGGCCTTGCAGCTAATCGTCGCCATGGTCACCCACGAACAAGAGCTTGCTAAGGTCGGCTGGCGCGAAATTTTCTCGAACGGGGAGCAGCAAACCTTCCGTCGAGTCGCCTTGGGCGCCGGAACCTCGATCATGCAGCAGATGGGTGGTATCAATGTTGTGGTCTACTATATGCCGGTTATTTTAACAACTTCCTTTGGCTTCAGTGATCGAACGGCCTTGATCCTCTCGGCATGCGACTTCATTTCGCTGATGTTCTGGGGCAGTATCGTCATGCTTGTCATTGACAAGTGGGGACGTAAGAATCTTATGCTCGTGGGCGCTTTGGCTCAGGGAATCTCCTTTGGTGTTGCTGCTGCCGGCCTGGGAATTGGGACGAAAGCCTCTGAGGCCGTTGCTGTCACGGCTATATTTGTTTACCATGTATTCTTCGTAAGTCCTTCCTGCCTTTCGAAGCCATCCACTCCATTGAATGTGACTAACTTTACTCTGTAGGGTCTATCCTTCCTATCCATCCCCTTCTGTTATCCTTCCGAGATCAACTCTCAACGCATGCGCAACGTGGGTGCTTCTATTGCCATGATCACAAATTGGCTCTTCGTCTACGTCATTGTTCTCATCACACCAATCGGTACGTTCTCCTCCCATGTACTTATCGCCAGCGCCTCCTTCTTTATTCTAATATGAAAAGTATCTGTATATGTGCTAACAAAACACCACAGGTATTGCCAACATCGGCTGGAAATTCTACATCATCTTTGCCGTGCTGAACATTGCTTGGTTGCCCTTCATCTGGTACTTCTATGTCGAGACAGCGGGCTTTTCTCTAGAGGAGATCGACAAGCTCTTCGAGGTCCACTACAAAGGCGGCAGGGGGATGACCTGGAAAGAAGCAACGCGTCTAGCAAAGGAAGAAATTGCCCAGAACAAGATAGCAGCCCATGAGAAGATCTTGCATGGCAGTAGTACTGTTCATAGCGAGTTTGGAGAGAAGGGAATGGATGATTAGGAGCCTAGATCTGATGGCCAATGCTGTTGATGGCTTTTTTTCTCTACAAGTCTATCTTATAACGCAAATAATAAAATAGATGTGGTTATCCCGAATTATATCCTAGGAGGGTCACCATAGTCACCTAGCTTACTTTATTAAGGAAAGGATGAAACGGGAATAATATTGTCTAACTTATAATGCACAGCAAATATTCCCAAGTGTTTAGCGTGCCCGTGCAGTTCCTTTTAGACAGCAAATCCTTACTTACACAAGTCCTACGGGCATAATCCTAAAGGATCCGGGAAAAGAATTGAGGCCCCCGTCAGAACTTAAACAGATCCTCTGAGGCTGTCGTACCTATGTCACGGCCTGTTCCACAACACCAGGAGGCCTAAAGGGTTAGTGTATGTACTGAATTAAACATTATGCGGCCAAGTTATGAAGATATGGACGCAGCCATAAGCAATCTTCGAGCGCTGATCCGGTAATGGTAGTGTTGTCGTTTGGGTCGTTTTGGGGCGAGGTAACATCGGGCTTTCCCTTTTAATTTGCAGGACCAGAAGGGAAATAAAGCAAAAAGGGGGTTAGCAGTAGACTCTGTGTTATCATCATCACTGGAAACAAGCATTGGATTTTTCACGGGAAGTAAACTCGTGAGCAATTTACATTAAATTTACTTTTTCTGAAGCAGATTGTTTTCCAAGGTACTTTAGTGTAAGCTTCCTAACGTGATATTTTTCATGACCTGGAACTCAGCCAGTCCATACTTGCTCCCTTCCTTCCCCCGTCCGCTCTCCTTAATCCCACCAAAGGGCGCCTCACACGCGCTGATCATTCCAGTGTTGACCCCAACCATGCCCACTTCCAGGGCGTTTGCCACCCTCCAGATCTGTCTCAGGTCGTTCGAGAAGAGGTAACTCGCCAGTCCAAACTCCGTATCGTTTGCCTGTTTAATGACATCCTCTTCCGTTTCAAATTTGAACACGGGCGCGAGTGGCCCAAAGGTCTCCTCCCGTGCGACTAGCATCTCGGAGGTGACGCCTGTGAGCAAGGCCGGCTGGATCAGATAGCCTTCGGAGTCTGGACTTGTCCCGCCGGCGACTAGTGTGGCCCCCTTGGATACGGCATCTTCGATGTGCTCCTTTGTCTTCTTCACTCCAGCCATGTTCACCAGCGGGCCGTGTGTGACACCTGGGTCGAGCCCGCTGCCAATCTTGAAGGTAGACATGCGCTCTTGTAACTTCTTCACGAACACGTCGTGGATCCCGCATTGAACATAGAGCCGGTTTGCGCATACGCATGTCTGTCCGCTGCAGCGAAATTTACATGTCAACACGCCATCAACAGCAATATCAACATCAGCGTCGTTGAATACAATGTATGGAGCATTTCCACCGAGCTCCATACTGACCTTTTTCATCGTCCCTGCTGCCCTTTCTGTGATGAGTTTTCCAACTCCGGTTGAGCCTGTGAAGCTGACTTTCTTCACTAGCGGATGCGTATACAGCTCTGTCACAGCATTCCGATCTTTTGTCGTGACGACTTGGATGACATTTGGTGGAATGCCCGCTTGAATGGCTAGGGCCGTCAGTGCCAGAGTACACAGTGGCGTCTCACTCGGCGGCTTTACAACGACTGTGCATCCTGCTGCTATTGCAGGCGCTAGCTTCCGCGTAATCATAGCAATGGGAAAGTTCCAGGGAGCAATGATACCGCAGACACCGATGGGTTGACGTATAACGAGGTTTGTGCTGCCTTTGTGTCGAGAAGGAATCACATCCCCATACGATCGCACTGCTTCCTCCGCAAACCAGGTAATGAATGAGGCGCCGTACTCGACCTCGCCCTCCGCCTCCGCTAGAGTCTTTCCGTTCTCCATCGTCAGGAGCACACCGAGGTCTTTGGCATGTTCACGAATAAGCGCCGCCCAACTATGTAGCATCTTTGCTCGAGCGGTCTCTTGCGTGCTTCTAAATGTCTTGAAAGCTATGTGAGCATGTTCAATTGCCTTAGTGAAATCTTTGGTGGGGAGGTTTGGGATGTTGGCGATGACTTTGTTGGTGGCAGGGTCATAGACGGGAAAAGTGCTGCTCCCGCCAACCCACTCGCCACCGATAAATGATTTTTCATATAAGAGGGATTTGTCTTTCAGAGCCGCCTTGATGCTCTCTGGGTGCACAAAAGATGTGAGAGTCTCCCTCATAGTGAAACTTTCAAAGCTTAGCTTCGTATAGATGGACGTAAATTTTGAAATGAGTAGACTCTCGGACTGACTGTGATCTTCTTGAAGTATGCAGTTATACTTATGATATGCTAAACGCTTGTGGCTCACTTTTTACTGCCTGATTAAACAGAGGGACAAAAGTGAGAAGACTCGGATCAAACTCTCGGCTATATTCTCAAGAAATGGATATAGCCGGGCGAGATGCGACATGTCCTCATGATATGGTGCGAAAAAGACCCGGATTCCATTTCAAATCGGCTAACAGTAGAATTATTGAAGTGTACAGTATTCCTACGGTTATTAGTTTTATTGGTGATTGCTAGCGGAGCGAAGGCGGGGGCAATGGGGAATACAGCTTCTCAGTCCGCACGACACCCCGTAGAACAGGCCCACCTCGGCGTCACTCATACCTCACCACCATCTCACCACCATCTCTCCCAAACTCATCACATAATTTTGAAACATGAACGTTAGTCTGGCCACCCTACGTGAAGTGGCAAAAACTGGCGGAGAATCAATAATACGTCGATGTTATCTGTCAATTAATAACCGCTATTTACAGACATATCACATGTGTCCCAGTAAATGTGTGCAATGTGAAAGAAGTGGCAACAACCAGTGTTCGGCACGGATCAACAATGACCTGATCTGATCCGGATCATGATCCGGATATATCCTATCCGCCATAATTGTGATCTATCCGTAGGATCTGAGGATATATCCGGATAATGCCAAGAGTACGCCAAGAGTGCCAAGGCCACAGTAATCGTAGAAATAGAATTGAATCTATAATACCCACCTAAATATCATTGTAATGTGACGACGATTCCTGTAACAATGAGCGACTCAGAGTTATCAGATTTGCCGCCAGATCTTGAGAATGAGAGCTATTCTCAAATAGAAGAGCTATCGTTACCACCTCTTACTCTTCTGCCTACTCCTATTAAGGTTGGATCGTCAATTAATGCCTTTCCAAGGGTAGTACTACCACCGACTTCGTCGAAGCTATTTACAAAGGGCTTATATCGTCGGGAATTACTTGATACTCGGCCTCCAACTATAAAGATGGTATGCCTACAACCTGGCTGTGGATATTCACTACCACCGCAAGGATTAAGGCAGTCGTCAACGGGTAATCTATAGAGGCACTATTCAATAAAGCATCTAACAATATCATATGCCCTCAAAAATGATAATTCTAGTACGTCAAGTAGTGCCTCATCGTTCTTCAACCCACGCCCATCAGCTCCGCCGAAGCAGCCTAGTAGTAATCCTTCAAAGTATAAAGACCTATTACTACAGTTCGTTGTATCAAATAATCTATCGATACGCCTTGTTGAAAGCTATTCATTCCGTGAATTAGTTCAGTTCTTAAGCCTAATGACTACTACAATATCAGCTCGTACAATACACTGAGAACTACAGCGTCAGTTCTCATATCACTAGGGCCAGCTACAACTTGGGCTTAATTCTCATATTAAGAGAGGAGGCCGGATATTAATAACGACAGATGCATGGTCTGCACGGAATTATACAGACTACGCTGCGATTACAGCACACTAGATCAACGATAAATGGCAACAGCAATCAAGAGTCCTCAACGTTATACACCTTCAAGAGCTAATCCATAGCGGCGAATATCTAGCTCGACAATTAGCTATTGTAACAGACGATATGGGTATTACAGGAGCTGTCTTTACCTGTACAAGAGATAACGCCTCAGCTAATACTGTTATGCTTACGGAATATGAGAAGATCGCTAAAGACTAGGAAGTGACGACGCAACAGCTATGGACGTTTAGAGTTAAGGAAGGATACGTACAGTGTATAGCTTATATTATCAATATTACTGTTCAAGACGCTCTAAAGACTTTAAAGGCAGCCCCTGCTAAGCAAGCTGAGAGTTATCAGTGTGACTAAGGAGCTGCGCGGATTCCAACAAGCTCCGAAAGCAATATTGAAGTAAAGAATACCCTTAGTAAGCTACGAAGGCATATCTACGTCTTCCGAAATTGAAGGCAATGGAAAGACGCTCTTTAAAGGCAGACTGTTGTAGCTGGTCTTAAGAAGCTGTAATTATCACTTAATATGCTAGTCCGGTGGAACTTAACGTACGAAATGGTCTTAACTGCTATAAAGCTACAGACACCAATTACGGCGATATGTGCTACTCAGCAAATGGATCTAAGTATGAGAGATATTACTCTTACACTAGAGGATTGGAATATACTCCACGCTCTTCAGAACTTCTTCTATATATTCGTCAAGCCGTCACAAAAGCTACAGGCAAGCTCATACCTAACGCTTAACTTCGCAATCCCTTAGTATCTAAAAATGATAAATAAGCTTAAGGCTCTACAGAAAGAGGTTGGTATATCATTAACAATTGGCCTAGCTTGTATCGCTGCTTGTAAGAAGCTTAATGATTACTATACGCTTGCTACAAATTACTAATGGAGTCATTCAGGGGTAGCTACAATTTGCGATCCACGCATGAATCTCAACGTATTCAATAGCCTTTGGCTAAGTGTTACAGAAGAAGTTAAACGGAATCGAGTCAAGCAGCAGTTCCATGATGTCTTTATTTAATATAGAGACCGCTAATACTATCTTGAAGAAGAGAAGAGGGACGCTGAGGCTGAGGCTAATTTACTACAATTACCTACAGAACCTGACTCTGACGATGATTTATATATCTCCCATAGTATTTACTAAGAGCCAGAATGGAAGCGCTGGCTTGTTGAGCCCCGGCCAGGTCCAGGCACAGATATTCTCAAATATTAGGCGGCAAAGCAATATCAGTATCTAATTATTGCTGCAATTGCTCGAGACCACTTAGCAATTACCGCAACATCAGCTCCATCCGAACAGGTATTTAGTAATGGAGCTGATATTATTACGAAGAAGAGGAACAGGCTCTCACCTAAAACGCTTTGATATTTACTTTGCTTACGAGATTAGGGTCATATACTAGAAGCGGAAGACAGCGAAGCCGAAGACGCTGATAACGAGGGGGAAGATTAGTTATATAGCTACTCTATTCTATTATATATTTTAAGCCTCATATTTTAAGCCTCATTATCCTTAAGATCCGGATACAACCCGTATCTATCCGTCAGACGCCAGACGGATCATATCCTATCCGTGAGGGCCAAGGATCAGATCCGGATACGGGTTGCCGAACACTGGCAACAACTGCACAAGATATTTGCTTTTACGAATTGAAGGTAGGCAACACGTTTTATCTTATTCACTGAATGAGTTTAGCCTCCTTCATAGGAAACATCGAGGTTGGATTCTATGGTACACTTTAAATATCGACATACTACCAAACATCAAGATACCAAAACTATATCTAACCCCCTTATAAGCATAACTTCAAACGTCATCATCTCATACATGCATACCATATTGCCAAGCATGACAATGGAAACCTCTAGAGCAGCTGACGTGGTCCTGGAATCTGTACACTGTGTGTAATGTTGCCCTTCTTCAGGATTGCAGCGCTTCCAACCTAGGTAGAGGATATCCACCCATACTTGCAAAGAAGCTACCTGCGCCCGCCATTAGCTGTGCAACATCATTGCCGAGCCACTGGCTGAGAAGAGCATTCCGGGTAAGTTCCATTTCCCTAATGATAGGACCGCAGGTCTATTTGGATTTCATTAGCTCAGCCTAGTATTGAGAAATGTAGACGTACCAAGTAGCAGGCACCCCTTCTGTTAGGATCCTCAGAAATAGTTGCGACTACTTGCGCGACCTGCTGTGTCGTATTACTCGGGAGTCCACTGGCAGCCCATTGCGATGCGAAACCACCAGCCATACTAGTAGGCGTGACAAAGGGAGCCACGGCATTCACCCTGATACTGTGTTTTGTTGCTTCAAGCTGAGATGCCCGCAGTAATCCTGTTATACCATGCTTAGAAGAGATATATGCCGCGACACCGGTGCCACCGAAATATCCAGAAGTGGAGATGATCAAGACAATAGAGCCTCGTGACCCGTCTGGGTGTTTATCGTTGTCCTTCATGTGGTGTAAACCGAGTCTCAATGCTAATGTATCTTGTAAATGATAATAAGTACTAAAGGTGAGGATATAAAGACTTACTACTCAGTGTGCCTTTCAGATTGATATCAATGACCTTCGAAGCCTCCGTTGCTTCCAGAAGATCTCCATTCGCATCAAGGGTTTCGACGTCCAACACCGCATGGCTTTCCATCACTCCCGCATTTGCAATGACCGTATCCACGCCCCCAAATGTTTTAATGGCGGTCTTGAACATTTTCTTCATCTCGGCCCAGACAAGAGTGTTGGCCGGGACGAAGATGAGACGTGATGGATCCGGTAGTGTAGCTATCAATGCTTCTGCTGCTGGACGCGCGCGTTCGAGGTCTGCCATCACTACATTCGCTCCATGACTCTCAAACAGTCGTACGATCTCCAGACCTATCCCTCCCGCTGCTCCTGTCACCACGACCGTTTTAAATTTGATGTTGTTGAGCAGGGTAGGGTCAAGCTGTATAGACGCCATCTTTGATTGTGCTGGACAGTAGAGCATACGAGAAAGGCAAGTACGGAAAGCAAACAAAATCACGTAATAGAAGAAGCCTGGACTCCAGTGCTCTGGTATCTAAGATAAATATAAGGGGTCCCAGAGCTGGTAAAAATGCGGGGAATGGAGATGAACGTAGAAACTGCCGCACTTCTCAGCCGTGTTGCTGTTGGTACTGTCCTGTACCATTGGTATCAATATAACCGCAATGTACATGGCAACTATACCATCAGTTCCAGAAGCCAGGGATATGGATTGTGCGGGGCATGTAACCGAGTTATTCGATGTTGCGTATATACCCAGAGCATGTACCCGGATTCTGATAGTTGAAGGTACATACATCATAAGTTTCCGTACGGGTCTGTCTGTGCACGAATTGTAGTAAATAAGCTTCTTTTTGTATGGAAAAAAGAACGCCCTACACCCCTTGGGTGTTCAAGTACAGGCGCATTCATGTGTACTCCTATTGCGACATGCTTAAGACAGGAATGGATCTGCATTCCTGTCGCGGGATGTTGTGACATGACTTGTGTAATTTACAGGCCGAGAGATATGTATTCGAGTTAGAATAGGTGGCGATGTGTCTGTTAAAGAGGTAGTAGCAAGACAATTGTGTAAGTGGCTCAATATAGGTTTGATTATGCAATTAGCTGTGTCAGAACTAATATAATAGCATGATTGAAGCTTCAATTTCGGCGTTTTAGAGCTAGGTTACAAAGGCAAAAAAAAAATATCGTTCAAATATATCTCTGCCTCAACACCCCTTTTGGGGATTCCTGCACTGTCTAAAGACATCGAGGTATTCCCTTGCCGCTTGTGCATTCAACAGCATATCGTGGAAGGTAACACTTTCTACCACTAATAAGCCCAAACTCGTTGCACCCCGCTTGCGTCGGGTTTGCCGTTCTTGTTCATCCTGCCATAGTGAAATCTCAACCCCACCATAATAGCCGTGGTTAAAAAGCTAGCAGTTGAACACACAATGTTACCTATAGGGAAACCGCGAGCCGCGTCTGTCGCTGGCCAAATCCAAACTGAGATGATCGACGCAATTCCCACTGTTCCATTGTTGATGGCGGCAGCTAGACCCATAGTTCTTTGGCTCGGGACGTTGCACGTAAGCCAGCCTACCATTGGGGAAGCGCTGGGGAAAGCTCCACAAGCAATGAGAATCAGACATCCGTAACGCTTTAGGTAGGCATCGGCAGGCAGTAAAGTACAGGCAAGAAATCCAACGCCGCTCAAGAAGGTGGCGCATGCAACGTGAATACCGCGCGCATTGAAACGGTCCGCAGAATATGCAAGGCCAAGGGAAACAACGTATCCAATAACCCAAGGAGGAACGGTCATAAGCTGAGCTGTGATGGATGTGTATCCTAGACGTGCGACGATGGTGGGGGTAAAGTATGCAAGCGAGTTGAGAACAATAGTGTTGGTCAACTTGCAACCTTTAGCATTGACAGATGTAGGTGGAGTGATGGCATGGACTTACGTATGCGAAGTAGTGAGCGACCATGCGAGGAGTAAAACATGTCTCTAGAACTTCTCGTCGGCTTGCACGCTCTCTGGTGAAGCCACTTGCTTGTGCCTCAAGCTGAATTGTAATACAATTTTTCTCGTCATCACTGAGCCATTTCGCCACAGCTGGCCAGTTTGGCAAGAACACTATAACCAGTGGCACGCAAAGAATGGTGATGAGACCTTCAATAATGAAAAGCCAACGGAAACCTTCGAGACCTCCATCACCGTTCATGAACCCAACGCCATACCCGATGCAGCCCCCAAAGGCTCCAGCGAGAGATGCAGACGCCAGAACGAGAGCAATGCGTAGAGATCGTTGTTCTTGGGTATACCAAAAGGTGATGAGGTATACAATACCTACATGATAAAGGTTAATTGTTGCCGTGTTAGGAGGATGTCAGGCTTTTAATTACCCGGAAAGAAGCCAGCCTCGAAGACCCCAATCAAAAACCGCAACACAACGACTGTGTGGAAATTCTTAGACCACGCAAACCCTAGTGTGAGAATTCCCCAAGACAACATAAGAAAGCCAAGCCAGTGCGAAGGGCGGACATATTGCTTCATAATCCAGTTGGCCGGGACATCGAACAGTGTGTAGGCGACACCAAAGATAGTTAATACCACGGAATAATCTATAGAGCTCATGTTGGTTTTCTGCAGAAGTGAGTCACCGGTTTCTTGGTTGAGGATTTTTCCATTCCCGATGTTGGTCCTATCAAGGTAGTTGAGCAAGTAGATAAAGGCACATAGTGGCACTAAGCGCATGTCGATTTTCCGGGTGACGCGTTTCTTGTACTTCTCGTCATACTCAACGATATTTGTCTTGAGGTTAAGGTCGACAGCCACGTCTGACGACTCCATGTGCATAACACGTCCTTCGTCATCTTTGATCATACTAGATAGACGCTGCGGGCGTCAAGATATATTACAAATTGGGTAGGCTTATCAAGGTAGGTCTTGTAAAGAGTTTTTAAGTGTAGTATGTGATAAATTTTGGTTAAGAAAGGAAATGCAGTTGCGAAGTTCGGGGATTTATATAGCCTTAGCCATGGAATACATATACTCCCCTCCCCAAGCTTCCTTTTCGGCCAATGAGCAACATCAATTTCCATCTTGCTTACTTCTACATCATAGTTACGGCTAGTCTAAAGTACGTAAGTCGAGCATGGGGTAAAAACGCGGGGATTCTGGGAACGTCGCCTCAGCACCACATTTCCCCACGTACTAATGATCGTGGCATATAGCCGAGCCGTATTGCCCTTGACCAATCGTTGGGTTGACGATACATCTAGCTTAGCGAACAAAATTAGTTCCCCCGCTTGAATCCTTGATCTGCACTTCTGCCAGAGAAAAACGGGTTCTTGAGGGGTATGCACGCGAAAAGGATTTACCGGGGAGTCTGAGGGTTGTGTTAGTGTGCTGTGCTTTGCAAACTGACTTATTGGAACCTGGGATCTTCCAAGTAACCGAAGCTACGTGACCATCGCGACTCCCCACTGCAACTGTATATCGATATCGCCGTATGTCGAACGCTTAAAATCATAAAATCATCTACAACTACGCTTATCAAAGGGAGTGACGCTGAAATTTCTATCGATATTACAAATTCGACGCCTCAAGCTATCGTACAAGCACGAATCAGTGACACGACACGAAGGAGATGGCATCATCCTTTGAATATGGCTTCACCCTACCCAATGGAACGAAAGTCATCCACGGCGAAGGCGTCATGGTGAAGGACGCGTATCCTCCAGATTTGAACATCCCAGGCCAGCTTCAGATTTACAGTCCTGGCCACAACGCCGATTCCACAACACCAACATTTTGTGGCCCCCACGGCGTCTTCGAGTTCGACATCAAACTTAGGATGCCTCGACATGTCCATATGTCCCCCAAGTCGTCTGGAGATGGCAAGCGGTACATTGTGGAGAAGATCTTGGTCCTGAACGGCGTCGCACTCGCAGAGCTCAGTGGTGAAATATATGTTATTCCACCGAACACGATGGTTCTCATAGGTCCTGGCGTGCCTCACACATGGACAGCCTGCCCGCCTGGCCTAGACCTGCAGGAAGTCGGAGTCTCCAAGGACGAGAAGATTGTCTCCGAGGGAAAATTCACAGCGGTCTTTGAGTATGAAGAGCCGACGGCATTCTTCCCCACTGCACAAACGAACGTGCTGAAGGAGGAGAGCGAGTACGTGAAGTGTGACGATCTTCACGGGATTCAGATTCCGGCATTGAAACTCGAGGAAATAAAGAAAGATGCATGGTTCGTTTGGGGCAGAGGAGTACGGAAGCTTGATGACAAGCAGTGATATTGTTGGTGGTAGTGGATAAAACTGTTGAATCTTTTTTTGGAGGGCTAGCTTTAATAGGTTCTCCCCCATACCACAACGAATACGAAGAACTACCATACTATACATAAAAGAATACCCCTGACTGGTAAACACGAAGTCGCTGACTCGCGGCCAAGTCCTCTGGAACACTGCTGATCTTAACTGCCAAACGTTCATTATTTTGGTTCTGTGGTGGACGGTCACGCTGTATATTACATATCGTAGATCAATTCGCTGCGTCTTGGAACTGTTTTGGCTAGAAATCGCAGTAAATTCGGTCTATCGTTTGGCATTGCCTCCTGCATAGTACTCATTACTTTCAACTGTCGACAAGTAATGGTACGAAGGTTGGGGGGAAAGAGAGTTCCAGAACACGGAGATCCACACTATCTAAATGGTCTACGTACTCCGTAGTTGGTGATTCCGGGGGAAACTTTATGAGACTGTGTTTCTGAATAAGAAGACCAGCAGGCCAGTTTGATTGGGATGATTTAGCGAAACTTTAATTATGTATGTCTTACATTTTGCATCCGCGCTGGGTGACCTGGGCTGGGAGGGTCTTTTTTCTGGATTTTTCGAGGAGGATGACAGTACCTTGTAAATGACATTGAATGGCATGAATAGAAGGCCTTATAACTTGGATACTATCTATGGATGAACGTGGTCTAGCACCTCGGGCCAAAACGCGGAGTCTTAACCGCTCTTTGATTACCTGTTAGCTTAGCAGCAGCCACCACACGAGCTGTGGCCAATGGATACCCTAGGGAAACTCCATAAACAGGGCATATTCCTTGGCAATCCCAAGCCCTCCCCGAATCTCCAACAAAGCGGAGATATACCTAGGTGCGAGGTTGTCACAAACTGGGTCAATTACACAGTAGGAACGCAGACCTTCACCCAAGTCAGCGTTTAGTCTTTGTAATACAGACCTTATCTTTGTAATACAGACATTACATTCGACATAACTACCGATAACGTGACTGTATACTGCCCTGTTCAACCCGAAGATCCTTACCGGGGTAAACTAGAGCAGACACCCTCCTACGCTCATACATAATATAACAGTGCTCGTTTTCTATTTCTTTCGCGGGAGAGTAACTTCTCGCATCAGCCGCGCTCACGATCGAAATTTTTCAATTTTAGCCACGCACGCGATACAAAGTCTCCCTATCGCGGCACTTGTGGACCCTTGGAGGCGAATATGCCAGACGAAGGCCAAAATGGCCCTGTCCGGTTACGCGCATCGCGGGCTTGCCAGACATGTAGTCTGCGAAAGGTGCGATGCGATGCGACAGAGGTCGGACTTCCCTGTAGCCGTTGTCGCGTAGACAAGTCTCCCAACTGCGTTCTGGTTTCATCGAAACGAGGAACGTACGCAAGAAGGCAGACTCGCCTCACGAGTCCCTACGAGAGGACCACGAGTGTGAAAATCGATGCGCAGTCGAGCAACACACGCTACCCATCTTCCGACGATGCACACTCGACACGTAGGAGCATATCATCGTTGGAGTCAGCCCAGCCGAATCCCGTGACCTATCCACCAGAGTTCTTGAACAACGCAACATGCCAAGATTCAACTCAACAAACCGACGTGGAAACGATGAAATTTGACAAACCGGACAACGTGATGAACACATTTGAAAGTCAGAGCTTTGCGACGCCAACAATACTACAGCAACATCGAGACTCACTCACATCGATGTTCGAAAGGTTTATGGAACAGCAAGGCCAGAATCCCGAGGACCCTACCAAGTGTGGCATCATTTTTATGAGCGGGGCATCTCCTCTGACCTTTGCGCTAGAGGGGGCCCAACGTAGCAACCACAAGGCAGCTTTACATGATGCTGGCTCGCATTTTCCCAAGGGCGATGACATAGGGACAATCGAGGGTGACGACCATCCGTCACATCTGTCACCGCAGGATATAGGCTATCTTAAAGTGAAAGGTGTCTTTGAACGTCCGACGAGCGAGGTCACGGATGCAATGGTTACAGCTTTTGTAGAGAGATTCTATCCCTCATACTCTATCGTTGATCTTGGCGGATTCAAAGAGTCATTTAAGGCAGGAACCCCGCCTTGGAGTTTGCTCCACGCAGTTTGTTTTATTGGGGCTACGTTCTGTGACTTGAGCGTGATCCACCGAGCTGGCTTCAAAGGGCGTTTGCATGCACGACGTCACTTCTACGATAAGGCAAAATTATTATTTGATATTGGCTACGAAACGAACAAGATTGTACTACTTCAAACTGTTATTATGCTCTCGTTCTGGGGCCCACAGATGAAGAGTTATTGGAATCCATGTTCCTGGATTGGCTTTGGTGTTACCATTGCAGAGTCTCTAGGGATTCATAGGATAAACACGTCTACCGACATGGATGCGAAGCGGAGGAGCTTGCTAAAACGGTTGTTTTGGGTTCTTGCCGTCCGGGATGCATATTGTGCGGCGTTGTTAGGTCGTCCTTGCCGGCTCAACATAGCTCAGTGCGACACGGAACCGCTGACCCTGGACGATTTCGACCATGATGAAGTATGCCCGAGACAAGACCATACAAAATGGCAGTCACATGGCCACTATCAAATCCAAGTCTCGAAGCTCTCACTCATTCTTCGGAGCATCATCATAGCGCGATTTGGTCTAGGGAAGAATACCAACCAGACAGCTCATCTCCAAAACACAATGGACATGTGGCAATCCAAGCTGCCGCCGTCTCTGAGCTGGTGGCGGCAGCAGGGGCCGACGACTGATATCTTTTCTATAAGCTTAAAAATAATTTTCCACCTACAACTTATCCTCATCCACCTCGATAAACCAGGCGAAGCGGAAGCGACAACCGCTCATGCCACTACAGGCTTGTCGAACGGCTTCACTTCATCTTTTCAGATTGTTGAATCGGCAGCGCAAATGATCTCATCAACGGCTATCACAATCATTGCCAACTCAATGCTTGGTGTGATGCCCCATGAGATATTCTCGGGTTTCTTTGTGGCAGGCATCGTTTTCTACCAGGGGATCAAGCAACCGCAAGACTTTTTGGCTGGTCTGCCCAGGTCGGCGCTAGATAACTGTCAAATGGTGATCAGTGAAGCAAGTGAGAGATGGGATCCAGCAAATTGGGTGATGAGAATATTTGATTTCTTGCTGTCTAGCAGCGTCAACAATACGGATACAACTGCGCAAATGGCCTGGAATAAACCTACGCTGGACAATACCTCTCAGGGGCTAGACACGATGCCTGTTTCGGGCGATGACTACGTTCCAGATATGATGCCGGAAGACGACATCCTGCACTCTATTGATTTTGACTCGCCAACCTATCAAGGCATGGCTTCGATGCCCAACGAGTTCTTTCTGATGTCTAAATTCCTGCCCATGCCCCTAGGTGACTCTTCGTTCATGCCGATGTAGGGCATTTCGGCTTGAATGGGACCGGTATGGCATTTGATGCCAATAGAATGGATTGTGACCCGGGACCCGGGTGACTTTCGGTGGATTTGGAGGTGCGGCATCCTCTAGAAATAAAGCTACGCCAGATCGTTAACCCAGCGTCATACCCCAACTTAATGACGCACGATTACAATCCTCAGATATTCCTCGGGTCATCCTTAGGCCGTCCTCCGTGTTCAGTTCCTGCAATCTACATAGCGACCGACTATCGTTTCTTCGTTGAAGGATATGGTGGAACGTCGTATGTTTACACCGTGATGGGGACCGGTCATACCAGTTGCGGTTCGTGGAGGCGGTCCGCCGGCAGGGCCTCGATGGACCGGGCTGCTCCCGTAGTATTTGCGGAAGGTAGCTCTAGGAAGGCTACGGAGGGTGTGCGAGTTGCTCTGGTAGGGACTGATGGGATTTTAAGTGGCCTAAATGCATGGCTGGCACACAGACACGCAAAAGATCCCCAAGGATTTCAATTTACAGCACCGAGAGTTAGCGAACTCCACATGTCGCATCCGTAATTTAAGCATCTTCTGCAGGCTGGTATCGCCGAGGCCGCCTGAGCTTCGGGGAGAGCTCTAGAGCCGCGTAGGGTCGGGGCCCATTGCATTGCGCCCAGGAGCCGGCCAGCCTAGCATTACTGATGCGTGGCCCATTTAGTAAGTGATTAATATAATCCAATACTGTTCCGTCAGCGCCTATAGTGAGCAGCTACAGTGCATTGAGTCTCATCTGGGGCCTTTCGGCGACCCGCTCAGAGCCCGCAACGTCGGAACTTTGCTGTCATAAGTTACCAATAACCGTCCGTTTATTGCGGGGAGCGCGGGAAGATGGGGGGTGGGGATTGGGGATTGGGGATTGGTGAATCCACCATATAGCCGACTGTAACTTGCATGGTTAATGTGTCCCAAACTAGCCATGAAGAACCGCGCGGATTTAATATTTGGAAGACTTATTTACTTCTTGACGGGGCATTTCTCTAGAATATAACATTCGATCGATTTCACGTATATCTCTTTTACTCTTTGTCACCTTCAACACATAACAGTTCTGTACCCATTGAAACCCCAGATCACACAAACACTCTGCATTGAAGCTGCAATGGTTACCAAAAGTCGCCATTCTGATCTAGACCTTCCGAGCGTTGATATCTTCACTTTCTTGTTCAAGCGTAAAGACCGGAAGTTTCCAGATAGTCACCGTAGGTTTATCTCTCCCCAGGAAACGCCGTGTTTAGCTTGACACTGACTTATATGGCGCGCAGCAATCTTTCGCGACGGTCTCACCGATAAGACGTATACCTTTGGCGATGTGCAGCAGTTTGCCGAAGATTTCGGAAAGGGATTGAGGTCTCAATATGATTGGCAGAAGGGAGATGTGCTAGCGATCTCCTCGTTAAGCGACATCGACATGCCTCCTATAATCTTTGGGGCTCTTTGGGCTAGAGGAACAGTCTCGACTGCAAACCCAGGGTACACTGTCAGAGAAATTTCTCACCAGTTTCAGGATAGCGGCGCGAAATGTGTCGTCACGCACTATTCCAACATCGAGACAGTCAAGGAAGCTTGTGGTGTCGTAGGTATTGCAGACGACCACATTATCATCCTAGGAGACAAGAAAGACTCGACGGGGCGCTTCAAACATTGGACGAGTGTCTGCGATCTTGGCAAGGCAACGCGGTTTGCAGCGCAGAAGTTGGATCCCAAGAACGACGCTGCCTTTCTCGTCTATTCGTCGGGAACCACTGGCAAACCGAAAGGTGTCAAACTCTCCCATTACAATATTACTTCCAACGTCCTCCAGCTGCAGGTAGCGGAAGGGTTCAATCTGACCTGGGATGGAAGCCAAACTACTAGGGACATTCCGCTGCCAGAACCAAGGACGGGAGGCGACAAGATCCTGGCATGTCTCCCGTTTTTCCACATCTACGGGCTGAACGTTCTCGCCCTTAGTCCCCTCTACTCGGGTGTTACTACTATCGTGTTGTCTCGATTCGATGTTGACACATGGTGCCAGTTGGTACAAAAACACAAGATAACTTACTCTTATGTGGTGCCTCCCATTGTTTTGTACCTGGCTAAGTATCCTACTGTCTCATCGTACGACCTCTCCAGTCTACGCATGACCCAATCAGGCGCCGCTCCCCTAACCCGCGAGCTTATTGAACAGGTTTATAAGAGGCTAGGTATCCGTATCAAGCAGGGCTACGGATTATCTGAGACCAGCCCTTGTTTATACCAGGGTGCATGGGATTCTTGGGATGTTGACATTGGCACTTGTGGCGCCCTACTGCCCAATTTGATGGTCAAAATATGCGAGCCCTTCGATAATTCAAGCGGGGACGCTGCGGCAGCCATGCCTCGGGAGCTCGTACTAGGTGAGACAGGAGAACTGCACGTGAAGGGCCCAAACGTATTCGAAGGCTACCACGGTAATCCTAAAGCCACAGCCGAATGCCTTTCCTCTGACGGATGGTTCCGCACAGGAGACGTAGGCTACATCAATGAACGGGGTAATCTCTTCATCACCGACCGAGTTAAAGAACTCATCAAATATAAGGGGTTCCAAGTGCCGCCTGCGGAGCTCGAAGGTTACCTAGTTGACTTCCCAGGCGTAGTCGATTGCGCCGTGATAGGTATCTACAACAAAGAGCTGGCCACCGAAGTTCCACGAGCGTACGTCGTCACAGAAGACCCATTGAAGCCGCTGGATATACAAGAGTTACAGAGGTGGTTTAGCAGTCGTGTAGCTAACCACAAGAAGCTGAGAGGTGGAATTCGATTGGTAGAGCAGATTCCAAAGAATGCGAGTGGAAAGATCTTAAGAAAGGATCTGAAAGCGATGGCGCTTGCGGAGTCCGAGGCAATTCTTGCAAGGTTGTAAACGTGCAATTCAGAAGGCCGATGTTGTTAAGACATCATAGTGTCGCTAGTCACTAGGGGGGTTTTCGGTGCTTGTTCACAGACTTGTAGCAATATAAATCACGTACTTGACTAGTTACCATTTTTATGGAAAATATGACGTAGGAGACTGTTAAAGCGTTCATAACATGTAGCGCAGTATATGGCCAGCCAAAATCACAAAACAAAACGTAGTCTCGAACGAGACTATATCTCTGTAAAGTATAGATATCTTTTTTAAATATTCTATGTGTCTCCAAGGCCTGATCTAGCGTGTCAAATCTCTTGTATTTGCCTTTTGCAAAGTTCGCCTAGTTAAAGGACTATCTACTGCTTTTCCCTTTGATACTAGCGTATTGTAGAAGACAGATAACTAGCTAATACTCAATAAACTCCTCAAAATCATGCTCGACGCTCATCTCCGGCGAAGTATCCAAATCCTGAAAGTCCTCACGTTCACGGCGGCCACGAGCCCTAAAACTCCATTCTATAAATCGGTCCCAATGGTCGAACCCCCCGTCTCCAGTCCCCCTGTCATCCTCCGGGAACCAGTGTTGGTTAGGTATATCACCTCTTAGGGGTATCACAATGTCCTCGCCCTTGATGAACGGGTCAGTGAGCGCAGGAAAAGGGTCTCCTGATTCATCTGCTACTGATATCGGAAACGGACATCTCTCCATTTCAGTTGAGATGTCGATAAACCCGGGGTGCACTAAGCTTGGCAGGCTTTGCGATGGATGTTCTGGTCTTGCGCGTCCTTCCACGAAAGTTTCTTCATCGCTGACGGGTATTATGAATGGTGGGGTGAGACATTCCGGAGTCGCTCGTGATGACGGCGCGGACTCTTCGAATCGGTTTTGTTGGGGCGTGGGTGATGTGGCTGTCCACGAGTTATAGTGTTCTTCATACTGTCCTTTATAAGGACGCCATATTGAGGTCAGGGAACCCGCGAAGTCGTCGGCACCGCTTTTTCTTTTACAGCCGATGTCCCTTGTGAAAGGGCGGCATTTCTGAGGAGGGACATATTCATAAGCAGGTGCAGGTGCTTCAACTTCATCCTCGTCATCTTTCCAGTCTTCACAGAAGGCGGGTGCAAAACATGAGATCGTTTCCCCGCTTCTGGCAAATCTCCGCCGCCGCGGCCGATGATTCTTAGAGTTAAAGGATCGGTTCCAGTCATTAGTAAAGATGGCCGTGAAGCGGGTGAGGCTCTGATTTCTATTGGCCCGTCGTGGCGCCCAGCAGGATGTGCATGTCCAGCAAGGCTGAGGCACTTGCGACATATCTGGATATGGCATCTTAATCCGGCCGTTCTCCGGCATGAAAGGGCAACGATGGCACTGACATTATTCTATGGCTAGCTTCGTGTCGAATGGTGTACTCATATATAATCTGCACAGGCCAACGTGGAGTCACGGATACCTTCTACCATTTTGATAATGCGCTAACAACACCCCGTAACCTCTTTATTCGCAACTTTGTCGTATTCTCATGCATACAACAGTCACCGTCGCGGCCTTCGCAGCGTCACGGGTGAAGAATGAAGCAACGGCTATATGCTCTCCGCAAACAGTTAAGCGTCGGCTAAATGACACAGCCGAAGCAGTTCGGGTTAAGTGGAGGCGGAAGTAGAATCTTGGCTGTCCCGCGTGCGCTGGCACTATTGCTTAAGCGCAACCCCAGCTTTGGAGAACGCTGCACCAGCGTTCTCCAAAGCGGGATTTACATTTAGTTCCCCATGCTCGGGACAGACGGACGAAAAGCGATTAGCAGATATATATCCCGTCAAACAGGGACTTCCCCGCGCGGGGCCCGAGTGTAGGGCGACATCACTTTATGTATTAGGATATATTATGGTATGACTCGCACGGTGATCCATCCCGTTCCTCTCGTCTTCCTTTCTTCATCTCCTCTCACACTCTCTCGTCATTTGATAGTCAAATTCATTAATCGACCATTGAGACAGCGATGGCAATGGAGCCACAGTATCTTGATGCTTTAGTTGTTGGTGCCGGCTTTGGCGGCATCTACCAACTTAAAAAACTTCTTGATCAGGGTTTAAATGTTAGGGCTATTGATATAGCAGATGATGTCGGAGGCACTTGGTACTGGAACCGATATCCAGGAGCCATGTCCGAGTAAGCGCACTTCTAGGGGCACTGCATTGTGCTGCTGTCTCCACGACAAAGTATCCGGCTAATATAAGTAGTACCCAATCATTCCTCTACAGATATTCCTGGGACGAGGAAGATCTTGAGACGTACCCGTGGGATAGCCACTATCTCCAAGCCGATGAGATCTTAGGATATCTCAAGCACGTTGTTAAGAAATACAACCTGCGGAAGCACTTTCAACTCAAAACAGAGTTACTAGCTGCACAATGGAGCGATGAGGAGCGCAGATGGTTCGTTACGCTGTCAACGAACGAAGTCCTCAAAGTCAAATACCTCGTGACAGGGCTCGGCCTCCTATCAAAAACCAATTTCCCAAACATCCACAACCTCGACAAATATGAAGGGGAACTCTACCACACAGCTAGATGGCCCGAGAACGCGAACCTAAAAGGGAAGCGTGTAGGGATCATTGGCAACGGCTCCACGGGTATCCAGGTCATAACCGCACTTGGAAAAGCTGAGGAGGTCAAGCAACTGATCTCCTTCCAACGCAACCCCCAATACAGCGTCCCCGCTGGAAATGGACCAGTCTCCGCCGAGCACCGCAATCACGTCAACAAGACATATAGGGAAATTTGGGACCAAGCTAAGAACAGCTTGTTTGCGTATGGTTTCGAGGAGACCAAACGCCCGACCTTTAGCGTCACTCCCGAAGAGCGCGAGCAAATCTTCGAAGATGCTTGGCAGAAAGGGAATGGTTTCCGCTTTATGTTCTGGACTTTCAGCGACATCACTGTAAATGAGGAAGCGAACAAGGTGGCCTGTGAGTTTATTAGGAACAAGATTCGCAAGACGGTCAAGGATCCAGAGAAGGCTCGGAAACTTTGTCCCACGGACTGGTATGCCAGGAGACCTCTATGTGACACTGGTTATTACGAGCAGTTTAACCGTGATAATGTTGACGTCGTCGATATCAAGACGAACCCAATCACCGAGCTTACACCAACCGGTATCAAGACCGCGGACAGCACGCTTTACGAACTTGATGTCATCATCTGTGCAACGGGCTTCGATGCCGTTGATGGTAACTACACACGTATTGCGATTCAGGGGCGAAACGGCCACACTTTGAAAGACCATTGGGCTCAAACCGGACCGACATCATATCTGGGAATCTCTGTACCCCAGTTTCCCAACCTCTTCATGATCACCGGCCCAAATGGACCATTCTCAAACCTTCCTCCTGCGATCGAATGTCACGTCGAGATCATCTCCGACCTGATTGCCACTGCAGAGAAGAGTTCCTCAACCCTGATCAGGGCTCCTAATGTTGCCAACGGAGTAAATGATACTAAAGTCACCGATGGCAACAATAGCATCAACGGTGTAAACAGACACGCGAACGGACTCACAAACAGTATCACCTGCGAGAATGGCATTATAGAGGCCGAACCTCACGCAGAAAAGCAGTGGACAGAGTTATGTGACGAGATGAGCTCGAAAAGTCTGTTCCGCAGAGTCGATTCCTGGATATTTGGCGCCAACATTCAGGGTAAGAAGACTACTTCTATGTTTTGGTTTGGTGGGTTGGGTCCGTACAGGAAGACAGTGCAGAAGATCCTAGAGGATGACATGAAGGGCTTCAAGCGGTTTTGAGGTTACGATTCTGTTGAGACATTAACGGTGTTTATTGGTGTGAAGGCCTTTACGAGTTTGTGCAAAGTTATCAATTCCTCGATGTATATGTTCCGGCCCAACCGTGAGCTACACTCGCTCATGAGCTGGCCGGCCCAACCAGAAGTAAGAGTAATGAATTGATTTATATAGCTACGTAGTATTGCCTACTGTATCTGCCCGTGCTCGTTTCCGACGAGGCCTCTCAACTAAAGCTACTTCTGTACGAGTAGCTAGACCTGATAAATAGCCACAGTCATGGTCATCGTTATGGCAGTGTACACTACACTCCTTAGCTTCCTTATAGCAACGGCACCGCTTCGTACTACACTGCCCTTTACATTAACATAATATTCCAACCTGTGCACTTGTCGAAGCCTCCCTAGCTACAAGCCCTAGTGTTACTTGCTTTGTAGAAGTAGGAATTTGGATATTAGACCATAGAGCTTAGTCTACAACTCCGAGTGATTTCGAAGGTATAAGGCATTGTATAATACTAGAGTATGTAAGAACCCGATATCAGTGTGGGTAAGGCTCTTCTAGAATGCATACAAAGAGCCTTTTATTATCAGTTGAGGTTCTATCCTCTTAAGGCACCTTTATAGAGACTATAGCTCTAATATTAAAGTGTTAGATATCGTGCTTCTTAGTATACTTACGTATCATAGAAACCCTTGCTCTTTAAGTAGCTGCTATAGCTCTCTTAATTATAGGGTTTAGTATAGCTGCCACCTTAGCCCTAGGCTGAGCTGGCACTTAAGCCTAGCTCCTACGCTAGAGCTTAATTCTAAGCTCTGGCTTAGAGTAGGAGCTCTTAATTCCGAGCTTAATTAAGAGCTCTGTCTTAGAGTGGGAGCTCTCCATTCTAAGCTCAATTAAGAGCTCTGGCGCTTAGTAGAGCTGTGGGTCAATTAGAGCTTTAGGCTTAAGCTCACTCTTAAAAATTAGTGCCATAGTTAGGTCTTCCTACTCAACTCTAATTAAGAGATCCTTCTGAGCTTAGCTATTAAGCTAGTTAATATAAGAGCTCCTATCTCGGAATAGCAGCTTAGCTAGCGCGTACTTAATTGTAGAGTGGATTTAGGTGTTCATTACAAGCGTGACCTCAAGTAGCCCATCTTTCCACTCTATAGACCTATAATCCATTTTCTATGCTTGTAGCTTATTCTCAACAACCCAGTTTGCCTACTCAACTAGGCCTTGCGTCTGTAGTGACCGTAGTGCTCTATTTACTACTTAAATTCCATACTTCTATAGTAATATAAGTAAAGCCCCTTTAAATTCCTTTCTGTTATCTACTTATATAATCTTAGGAGGTAAGAAAGCTGTAATAAAGAGAGCAAAGCAGTCTGCAATCAGCTCTGCATGCTTGGTCTTTAATGGATATATGTTACAGCTCTTAGAAGGCTATTAGCTATAGGAGCCTAACAGCAGAACCTTACAGGAGTCATGTAATAGAACAGTAAGAACTGTTAGAACTATTACAGTTCCTACAGTTCTGTATAGAGGACACAGGACAGGACTATAGGAACTGCAGGAACTATAGGGACGTGTATAGTTCCTATAGTTCCCTATAGGATGGAACTATAAGAACTGTTAGAACTGTTATAGTTCCTATAGTTCCTTATAGAGGTAGGAACTATAGAGACTGTTAGAACAACTAGAGTTCCTATAGTCCTATACAGTTCCCTTTAGCATAACGCTACTATATAAGTAGATAGTTATTCCTTAGATAGGAGCTTTGTGCTTAACTTAATACAGTATTTGTTATATACTAGTAATGTGTTTTATAAAAGCCTTTATGTCTAATCCCCTACCTCCTCTAATAAGTTAAACTAACAAAACCTCTATGACTTCTATTTGTTTAGAAGCCAGCGTTACACAATAGTAGCCATAATTGCTATAGTTTGTAAGGACACAGGGCACTGTATCACAAGTAGTTGCATATGGGAGTGCGAGTTGGATATGAGTTAGTACAATCCTATAGGTCTACTACAAAGGATACAAAAAAGATGAAGGGGGAGCTTACAGCTTCCTACCCCTTAAATATCCGTATCGGGTCGGACTCAGCTACTTGCCTTTATGCCCTGACCCGCAACTAGTCCGTAACACCCCTGACCCTAGTCTCTTAAATGTCATGGTGAGGAGGCATCCTTACGCATCCGCAACTACCCTGAGTAAGGAGGCATCCTTACACATTATAAGTGACTCAAGCCATGCCTGCTAGTATAGCTCTAGTGTCGTTAGAACTATTAACGTATTACATAGGCGAAGCGATTACACAGGCGAAGCGATTACTGAACTTCCTAGCTAAAATTGAGAAATTTACAAGATAATAACT
>KV459542.1:0-56595 GCA_001662645.1 Pseudogymnoascus sp. 03VT05 | reverse complement strand
ATACCAATATCCATTGATTGCTTCTATTGCGAAGGATCACCTAGCTATTCCAGCTACCTCAGCAGACTCAGAACGAGTATTTAGTGTTGGCGGTGATATTATCACAAAGAAACGGAACCGATTGTCGCCTTCTACACTTAGATATCTGCTTTGCTTACGGAATTGGGGTGTTTTATCACAAGGCGACGACGAAGACAGCGGCGACGATACAGACAATAAGAGTTAGAATAGTATATATATAACTATTTCAATTTCAATTTCAATTTCTACTTCTATTTCTATTTATATGCGAGTACTACTCGGGTATTCGAGTACCGGTACTCGAATACCGGTACTCGAGCTTCAATTTTGAGTACGGTACTCGAGGATCCTCCGAGTAGTACTCGGAGCGGTACTCGGGCAACACTGAGTCATTCAGAGCTCTATGTCTAACGGGTAAGTTAGTCAGCAGAAAACAGTGGTAATAATTTCTGTTGGTTTAATTAAAATCCCCGTATTAATTATCTCCAAACTTCGGACGGTACGAGTACATCAGACTATATAAGAGGATTGTAAATGGTCATCCAAACTAATAATTAACGCTAATCGATTGGCTACATATCAACATAAAACTACAATGCGTAATTTTGTCCCCCAAGCTCATGAACAGGACGGTGATGACCTCCTGTCATCTCATGCGCCGGATCCGGGTTCGCGGACATCTCGTTGTCGGCCTTATAGATATATTGCACTTGTTCCTGGACTTGTCCCTGGCCTTGTCCCTGGCCTTGTTCCTCGCCTTGTCCCTGTGCGTAACCTGGGCCTTGGTGTGTGTTATTAACCGGCCCATATGACACACCAGCGCCGACCACGTCGGTGGGCTTCGTCAGCTTCTTGCGCAGGCGCCGCTCGTTCAAGAAAAGCCCCAGAAACGCTAGGGCGAGGACGCCGAGCGGGACTCCCACACCGGCTCCCACTGCTGTGACGGAGTTGGCGAAGTGAATTTTCTCTGCTTCCGTGGCGCCCGAGCACTGGGTATTATCTGAGGTGGTCTTGTCTGAGCAGACCCCGTCGGTAGGGGTCGAAGCTCCTGTGTTGGATGATGTAGGGTTCGTGTCAGACGCCGAGGGGGTCGAGGTTGGCAGAGACGACGTGGGCGACGAAGTCGTCTCCCTGGATGACTCCGCAGTCGTCGAGGATCTGGGGAGGATTTTCACGGCTACGCCAGGGCTAACTTTGAAGAGCTTGCCCTCGTCCGCGCTACACGTTTTCAGCAGAGGACTGCCGCACCAGAAACTTTTGGGGTTATTGGCTCCAAACCCATCGTTGCACGGGTAGATGTTGGCCCAGTAAGGCAGGTCTATCAGGGCGCACCAGTCAGCGGTGTTTCGGGTAAGTTCGCGAGATGCGCTTGCTTACATTCTTTGCAAAACGTTAGGCAGTCCGGTGTGTCCCAGCTGTCGACGCAAGCGCCCCGATACATCAATCCAGGCGCACCATAACATAATCCAGATGCGAGACAGGCTTCACCTCCGTGGCAGCATGTGCCGGACGTTGCTCCTGATATACATGGGACATAACCTGTCGCTGTGGTGCCGTCCTGCCACACACATGTCTGCGATATGGCTAATGGGAAGTGCGAGAGAAGCACCGAGAGCAGGAGAACTCTATTGAACAGCATATTGACTGATTGCTTTTTGGCGACAGCGACAGTCGTCCATGAAGGACATAATTTTAAGTCTTGAATGGTCCCGTGTAGTAGAAATAGGGGAGCACATCGAAACCGCCCGCCCAGCGTTTCGGCTTGGGCACGTACCAGGGAATTGCAATTGTTCACTCAGCTGGAGGATCTCCTCCGGAAGGATTTGGACTTTGCTTTTCGCTTTGCATTTCTATTGGCTTATTTGTGGCATTTAGACGTGACAGTGACACATAGTGATCCTTCCGCTTGTCAAAAATAGAGGACCCCCCTGGTAGCGTCGGCCCGGTTCGCTGGCGGAAAGAAGCGCGTGTACTAGAAAAGCTTTCGCGCTTCAGCCCCACCTACCATGACATGACAGACAAGCGCGATGGAAACGCGCCAGGTAGCATACAGTATATGTTTGACATATGTCTGACAGCTTGGGTGAGAAAAGAAGAGTAGCGAAAACCCACTGCCTTAGCTAATGTGGCGGTGAACTAGCACCGCTGAAGAGGGGTCTCACTAGCGGCTCAAGGAAGGCAAGCTACGCACAAGGGCTTCAGCATAGCATCCCTGACGAGGCGTTGTGTTTATGCCCCTTTTACTTGTATGCAAAAGTACATACTAATTTAACGTGGTGTATAATGTGACGCTGTTATAACTTGCGCCACCATCAGCCCTACTCATTCCTTGCCTCCTTCCTTGCATGATACCCACCAGGCTGTCTGTTCATTGTATCGCTGACCGGTGCCAGGTGCCATCCTCTCTATCTCTATCAGAAGATGGTATGCTGCCGACTAAAGTTAGTTTAGCTATTTGGTACTGTTTGATTTCGGTCGTCGGCCTTTCGCTCGTCGGCCTTTCGCCTTTCGGTCGTGGGCCTTCCGGTCGTGGGCCTTCCGGTCGTGGGCCTTCCGTACCGGGGTTCCGGTGTTGACTGTCGAAAGGCCAGGGAGAAAGTCGTAACTTACCAACTCCAGTATTGTACAGATATTATAATCTACCTACAATGCTGACTGGCAATTAATGGTCTAGGCCAGCGTGGATGGCCTAGACTATTGAGTCTGACTGATACTCAGCAGTCAGCATTACTGGTGGGCAGGAGCATATAAACCCACGTATCTATCATAATTTCCCAAGCATAAGTTATCTCATCGTTCTCAATTGCACATCAGAGTAATTTTATTAGCAAAATACGACATAGAATCTACTCTCGCAAGCATGTGGGAGTTTTCCGCAACGAAATCCGTTAGAAACGATGAAGTGGCCGCTGAAATGTTTCCTTTCACCGTCAACCACGTTAACGTTGAACACGGCGTCGAAATGGCCTATATCAATACCGACCCCAGTCGCACATTGAAAGACCCTCCAGTGGTGTTTATGCATGGAAATCCAGCATACTCGTATCTCTGGCGGAACATCATCCCCCATGTATCGCCCAAATGCCGCTGCATTGCCCTAGATCCAATTGACATGGGTTCATCCTCAAAGCTCCCCAACGATGCTTATGGCTGGGATAACCACAATCGCTATTTGGACGCATTCTTTTCCAAGATGGTCGGTTCTGGCAAGGTAGTGCTCGTCCTACACGACTTTGGGTCCCTCTTCGGACTTAGCTGGGCTCGTCGCCACCCAGATCAAGTTGCCGGTCTCGTCCTGATGGAGTTTCTCCCTCCAATGCCCACCTGGAAGGATACCGGAGAGTTGTCTGAAAAGCTTCATAATGCCCTCATTGGATCGCCAGAGAACCTCCGCAAAGCCATCATTGATGACAACGTCTTTATAGAGCTGTTCATGCAAGATCAAGTCATCCGCACTCTGTCCCCTGCGGAATTGGACCATTACCGGAAGTCGTTCCTTGATCCTGGAACCCGCGAGTCTATTTACGAGATGGCCAAGATATTCCCCGTCGCTGATAACCCCCCAGAGGTCTACCAAGCCGTGGGGAATTACAATTCGTGGCTGGTCGAGAATGAAATCCCGAAACTATTCTTCTGGGCGGATCCAGGCAAAATCATACCGCTTAAGCTGTCCAAGTACTACTCGGAGAATCTGAAGAATGTCAAGAGTGTACCAGTGGGCCACGCAAAACACTACTTGCAGGAAGACCATCCTCATTTGATCGGGCGCAAGATCAAGGTATGGCTAGAGACGGCTGGAATTTTGGATGAAAAGAAGTAGGGGATGTATGATGGACCCGGGACTTTGTACTAGACTGTTATCGACCAATAAGGCTGGTTGTCGTTGTCTCTATATTTATAATAGAATTACTAAGAGGTGTAATTTATGTTGCAACGTGTGAACTGAAGTTGTCATATTTGGCATTTGACAGGATGACATCGGCCCCTTATTCAATTGCTGTGAAAGGCGGCCAGGTTGGAACATGATAAATAATCTGCGGGGAGTTGAGTTCTTAAACTTGTGAGCAGAAGGATAATTTTGATAGAGTGGCGACTTGATTCTCACCTTGATAGGCAGGCCAACCAGCTGGATTGTTGTATTGGGCAAAAAAGTCTTCTGAGTCTCCGAACAATTGGTTGGCAATTTCTCCATCGTCGCTAGAGTGAATTCCAAGAACAATGCCCAGTGATTTAACTGCCTTCTGGGCTTCATTCGATATGGAGCTAGAGGGGAGCCAGATATCATGCGACTTTCTCAAAATTGATTGAATCTTCTGAAATGTCACCTCGTCAATAATATCCTTGTAATCTCCGCTGTATTGTTTAATATAAAAGCATAGAACACTGGCGGCAAGCATAAAGTCGTCGTTGAGGATTAAAGAATAAGTCCAGCCAATCGAGGATAGCCGGCCATCTAGTTGCGTCTCGTCATCAAGCAAATGTTGATACTCTAAAATCTTTATTGCGGAATCCAAGCAAACTTCTCGCGCATGGGTATACTGAGGCTGCGTCATTGAAGCCGATAGATATCTCTTGTACAGGATAATCTGCATTTTGTAGAAAAACATATCGAGGTATACCCTTTGCATTATGGTCTGCGGGCTCTCTGTAATCGACTGTGATAGCGGTTGCCATCGTAGACTTTCCGGAAGGGAGTTTCGAGTATTCTGAAGCAACTCCTCAAATCTCATCAGTTCGGTATAAGGATAAGGCCGTATATCATGTGCCAGGTCGCTAATAAGACCTCCAACGGAGATGATTCTGTTCTTTGCCAGAAGGAACAAAATTGGCGTAACTTCCGACTCCGGCCGTGACTTGGGAAGTTCGAGGATGTTCTCATCAAAATCGGAGTCCAGCAGATTGCGGGGTTCCTCAGTATCACACTGTTGTGGCTTGATCATTCGAGGCAATCCCGCCAACGCCGAGAAACCAACGTCAATTTGAAAAATAGTTGCCCAAACCCTTCGCCGCATCTCACCTGCAAAGGCGGGTATTTCAGTAAAGTGTTTGGGATCTCTGTGCAGGCCCATGCGGAGAGAGATGGGAATAAGCATTCCAAGCAAGATCCATATTTCGAATTGTGCATCCCGGCGAAGGAAATGTTCGATCATGTAGTATTGTATTAGACTCTCAATCACATAGGGGCCTCCTTTGGTATATTTACCTAACATGAGACACTGGACAATTCTCTCTCGGAATAAGTTCATAGAACTAGTAGGGCTGTTGTCGAACGTTGGTATTTGAGGAGTGTTGCCCGTGGGCGGTTGGGAATGTTGATGGAGCTCTCCAAGACACATAATGGTGAACAGTAGGCAAACCCACATAATTGGAGTGTCGGATGGGTTTTTCCAGAAATTGTCATACTGCAATTCGGTGTCAGCTAGCGCATATGTTCTCACAGGAAAAGTAGCATACTTCAGTAAGAAACCGGCCACGATGAAGAACCCCTATCAGCGCCGTTAGTAATAAACATATTTGTAACAGCTTTATAAATCTCAAATTTCAAAATAGTAGACTTACCAGATGGGATATCTAGAGTCAAATACCTGGATAGAAGCCTATCTGCTGCTCGTCGAGGAGGAATGCTAGATAGTATCTCGGCTTTGGTGGCCTGTTGGCAGCCATACAGAAGCCCCGGCGAACTCGAAGAGACAGGATCATATGGATGCGTCTCATGTTGCTCAACATTCCCCTTTAGCTCTGAAATCGAGTCGAGAACCGCAGCCCAACGGGAGCTACTAACATAGCTCGCAGTACCTATATTATTGTACTTCATGTAACCTCCATCTAATGGTACTGATGAGGTATTCGTATTTTCTTCCGCACTGATAGTGGAGATAGCGGACGTACTCGAAGTGGCTCCTGGGAGTGAAGTTGGTATCGGCGAATCTGATCCAGATCTCTCGGATCTAGTATGATTAGTATGTGGATAGCCGTTCGGAGGGTCGGATGTCGATACACCAACTGGTGTAGATGCTGGGATCGTTGCACCCTGCCGCATGAGACTAATCACAAGGCTCTCAAGCTGGTGAATTCGCTCATGCACAGTCCCTGATAACTGTGGGGCGATATTTTCTTGTGCGTCGCCGCTGTACACACAGGACCGAGAAAGACCTCTTCTGGAACACGTGGAGCATGGGCTCTGGCGATCACATCGCACTCTGCGGCATTGACAGTTAGTCCGATATCATGACACCGCGTGATTGGGGAATCTTTACTCTATACTTACTTTCGCTTTCTACACAAATTACAAGAGATTTGGGGTTTGTCTCGGCGTAGACTGAGATGAGAGCGTGAGCGCCGCTCCCTACGTTCTGTCCCCGAAATCGCAGGTGGTGACACGAGGGTTACATTGGCAAAAGTTGGAGTCGCAGCCATGTTTACAAAGCTACCATGCTTATCGGATCAGTGGAACAATATTTTTTTTTGGAGTAATAGGCATATCCGTTGAACCAGAACCAAAACCAGAGGGGATTCCGTCTTGCTCGGACATCCGAGATCTTCGGAGGGTGAGATGATCCCCCGCCTTAGCGTACTATCCCGCATCGACGATGCGGAATATAACTTTCACCACACGGAAACCGCGATGAGGGATTCCGATGATCTCGGAAATAAATATCGGGTTGCTGTAATGTCATGTATAGAAGTAAAAAAAAAATGGATAAGTATAAGTATCAACGCCATGGGATTTTAAATTGTTGTTTCTCAACAAAATCAATACAATTCCAAGTTTTGTTTTGATTTAATTTAAAAACAATTACCATCACAAACCACTATGGTTAAAATTGCAGTTGCTGGTGGCACAGGACGTGCATCCCTCCATATCCTAATGCATTGCCAAATCCCGCTGACATTTACTCACAGAAGTTGCCCAAGAAATCATAGACGCCTTAGTAGCAGCGAAGAAGCACGATATAACCATCCTAAGCCGCAATGTAAAGCTCCCCTGGGATCATGTCAAGTCCTTCTGTTACTAACATATATTATCAGGCCTCCACTCTAAGCAATGCATCTGGAGTAACAGTGCGTGCTGTGAATTATGATGATAAACCTGACCTGGCTGAGGCACTACGTGGGATTCATACGGTCTTATCGTTTATCCAGCTCCTTTCAGATCCGGAAAACAATTCTCAGAAAAATCTGATAGATGCTTCCATCGTCGCCGGAGTCAAACGTTTTGCACCGAGCGAGTGGGGAAGGTGAGTAAACAGGCGATAAATGCCACAAGGGTAATATCTAACAACCCACAAGCGCAGAGATCAAAGACATCTCTTTTTGGGCATCAAAGGGGGAGATAAGAGAATATCTACGAAAAGTGAACGAGAATGAAAAAGTAAGTATCTCCGTACGCTACTATTATTTTTTCTGACGCTGCTCCTGTAGGTTCTCGAGTATTGCCTCTTTCAGCCTGGTCTTTTCCTGAACTATCTGGCATTTCCGCACAGAACCTCCAAATACGTGGTTCCGCTGAATACGATGTTTGACTTCGAGAATCGACGTGCAATAGTCGTCGAAGGCCATGATTTCGTCATGACCTTCACCACGGTCCGAGACCTTGCCGGAGTTGTTACCGAGGCCGTCGAATACGGTGGCGAATGGCCCGTAACCGGTGGTATCAGGGGCAACAGAGTCAGCGTCTCACAAATCCTCAAGATTGGCGAAAAAGTTCGAGGTGCGCTATAATTTTCTTATATTGGAAAAGATAAATTGGTCGCTGACTAGAGATAACAGGACTTCCATTTGTCATCGACATGGTGAAACTTGAAGATCTCGAAGATGGGAACCTCAAAACTTCATGGACACTTGAAACGAGGCACCCGAGCGTCTCCGAGGAGCAGGCTGCGGAAGCTTTGAAATCTGTTCTCATCAGTACGCTACTGAGCGGTGTAAAGGGAGCATGGGATGTGTCGGATGAGTTTAATCAAATCCTGCCGGAATATAAATTTACTCAGATGGAGGACTTCCTGGCAAAGGTATGGGAGGACAAGCTATAGAATATATGGTCTTCCGGATCGTCGAATAAATCCTCGTTGCTGAAGTTTATTCTTGTTTTGGGCTATATCCTGTCCGGCATAATATGGAGAAAGATGTGCCGGTTCCATGTGGCTCTTTGTGTCCTGTCGTCTTTGTGCGATATTGCTGGGATTGTAAATATCAAAGGAAATAAACAAAGCTCTACATCAGTCCTTCCTTCTACCAGAAACTCTTATTAAGAATCTCAACAAAGACAACTCATCTTCAAAACCGCCCAGTCATTTTCTTTGTCCCAGACTCGCCGGCGCCTTTAATGCCAAACCGCCAAGTCTTACATCCATTGTTCGCATCATGAACAAATATGGAGCTCCTTCACGGTCCTAACAATGGAAGGACAGTAGAGACTAATATCTGTTTCAGCTCCCCGAAGGATGAATAGATCGTTTGACTGTTGTCCACATTATGAGTATATAATGCACACGCAGGACCTGGATAATTGCTCATCAGATCCACAAGCATCTTCGCGACTGTCCCTTCGTGGGCATAAGAGCAGTCCACATATCAACACCAACAACAACAGCGAAGCAAATAACTTAGGTAAGACAAACTGCATCCCCATCCAAAATGGCTGATCAATCTTCTGGTTCTGATCCAGACGGCCCCTACCATACCACCCTGGAAGACAGATTCATTTCCCCTTTAACTCCCTTCCTCAATCACTTAGCCTTCGTCGAACAGGGCGCTCCCATCGAACGCTGGTGCGAGCAGCGCCGAATATACTACGCCCTCTGCACGCACGTCGACCATTTTACTCGCTGCAACAACCCAGACAATCCAACGGGCGTCTGCAACGCAGCAGTCTGCCGGGTCCCGAATGAGTATGTCACCTACGCCGAATATCTATGTCCGTACTGTCAGCGCCGCGGCCGCGCTGAACCGCGTCCCACCGAGGATGACCTCGCTCGCAGCAATTACCAATGGCGTGCTCGCGCGAACTTGAGTCTTGGCACTTTTTGGCAGATCGTCAGCGATGCACAGCAGGATGGCAACTTGGCTCTGCAGGATCTCCAGGACCCGGAGGAGCTATTCGAAGACCCCAACATACTAGGTCAGGAGATCCTCGCTGAGCTGGCCGCCGCCGAAGTGGACGATTTACGTGGTAATTGCGTGTTCTCGGGCGACTCCGAAGAAGAAGACGACGATTCCGGAGGCGCCTCCTCTAGCTCCCCCACCCTCCCCCCTCTCCCTGATGACCATAATCGCATAGAGTGGGCCCCCAATATAGGGTACCCTGGCGATTCCGAAGGTTGGATCGCGCGACTCCCGCGGGGATACTCAACATTAGCGCGCGCCCAGTGGTTCGCTCGGACCGCCTGGCAGGCCACTGTGGCACGCGAGCAGGAGATCATCCAGGACGTGTACTACCTCCCCGATGATCCGGCTGATGATACGGGTCTGCTGGAGCGCCCAGATCGGATACCGGTGGGAGCCAGGTGCATCATTTGTATGATGGACTTCGGCGCGGAGGGCGACGAGGATGAGGATGTCCGTCGCCTACCATGCACCCATCTGTTCCACTATGAGTGCATTTTGAGGTGGTTGTTTAATGCCAATTGCCCGTTTTGCAGGCATATGTATGTGTTGAGGGGCATTCCGCGGTTTGCGGATGAGGACTCGAGCAGTCTCAGTTCCCTGGGCGAGTCACCGTCTCCGCCTCATTTCCCCAATCTGCCGCCTGGCGTGCCGCATATAGGCGGGATACCGCTTATACCAGGAGGTGTGCTAGGAGGTCAACAGCAAGGAGGTCAACAGCCAGGAGGTGGGCTACCGATGAGACCAAAGTCGACTCATCAGTATAATTTGCGGAGCACTGGCCAGGGAGGTGGTAGCCAAGGAGGTGGCAACCAAATGTGAGTTAGTTGGCTAAAAATCTAGCCCGCTATCCGTACTGAGTGTGGATTAGCAAGGGCGGTGGTAAGTGAGCGTCCTTTCTTTTGCCATTGAGGATTTTGGGAGTAAGTTGTTTGTTTCTATTGTTTGTTTCTATCTTTGGGAATTTTTTTGGGAATGAAGTATAAATATATAGACAGATTAGGAGTTTAATAGAAGGCATGCATTTTGTTTTTGGAAAATAGATCTTCAGCTTTTGTAAACGAATGTGTTTGATATGTGTTGTCTACATGCAGCAAATTAAAGATAGTAAATCCAGCATTCACACCATACTCTACTCATCTGTAGCTAATTTCCTTGTAGTTCTCTTGTAGTCCCCTCCGGTAAGTCCTGCTCACAGCTACCCAGAATAGAACTGCCCACACCACCCCAGCCAACCCCTCCAGCACATCTCCACAAAACTAAGCACACCAAACCCAATTTTTATAAAAGTCCATATTGCAGTACGTGTTTTCGGCGCAAGGAGTCTGAAGTGTCCATACTTGGGGGTTTCCAGCGCAGACCCATATTTGGTTCCTATCCACCTAATAGTCAGCCACCTGTTGCGTCATAGGAGGGTATAGGATTACGGACATCGCGTTGATGCTGCAGGTAACCCTTTTATCTGCAGGGCACCAGTCTCCTAAGCCTGGCGCACCATCTTTGTCTCGAGGTTGTGGCAAGCTGAGAGCTATTCCGGAGAGGTGAGGAGTAGAAGGGCGATAGTGTGCTTCATTGTGTTGGTAGAATGGGGCTTGGGTAACGGATAATATGTATTGATTGGGTATTGTATTTAGTTTGAGATTGAAGATAATAATGATGATGATGATAAACTTAAAGCTAGAATCGAAATGGGGATGGTCTATTCTTTATACTTAGTACTCTATACTCCGAGCAGAATTCCAAGAGGGTAATATAGGGGGATGCGAGACATGTATTACCGTAAAATGTAATGCAGTAAAAATAGGAGACGTGTATTATAATAGGATTCGAGACATTACAGTAGAATGAAAAAACGTAGAATACAATACAGTAGGATTCGAAACATGTATCAGAGTAGTATGTGAGAAATATTAGTTTACTATGATATCTTTCTCAAACTTATTATCGCACATACACTACATCTCACAAGATAGAAATGTGCCTCCCTTCTCTAAATCTCAACACTATTCACACCAAGCCCAATTATTCGAAGGGACGTGTTTGCAAACCATGCCACGGTAGCAATGTTCCCTAAATCTCCATGCTTGGGGGTTTCCAGCGCAGAAGTATACTTGTTCGAAGCCACTATATACCCTATAATCAGCCATCTGTCACGTCATAGAAAGACATGGGAGTACAGACTCATCGCTGACGCCGCAAGTAACAGTATTATATCTGAGGCATCGCCCGCCTGCGGCTGTTGGAGCTGACGGCCCTGACAAAACCAGCCGTGGGCGGCTAGCAGCTAGGCCGGCGATGGCAAGAAATAAGAAGGCGGTAAGGAGCTTCATTTTGTTGGCTGGATTGGACTTGAGTAATGGATGGCTTATGGAACGCTTGATATTATATTTATATTTATGTGGAGGTTGATGGTGATGATGGGTTGTCGTAAGAATCAGAGAGGAGATGATTGATGTTTTATACTCGGGATAGAGTGTGAGAAGCTCAAATACAGGGGAGTGCGAGATAATAAGTATTACAGTAGATTCCAATACAGTGAGATACGAGACATATGTTAGAGCAGAACGCAATACGGTAGAAGGTAATATGGTAGAATGTTTCAAAAAGGGGTAGAACGCAAGACATAGTATGAGAATAATACGAGTATTGCTATCCTTCTACAAAATGTCTCTCAAGCCCACACACCACATACCGCACGTCCTACGTGACCAGACTCCCCACAAACTCCATATTACCTCAACACTAACTACACCAAGCCTGGTTATTGCTCACATCCAGATGGCACTCCGTGCAGCCCGGGCCATTAGTCTGAAGATGCCACACCACGGAACTTCCAGCACAGACTAATATTTACGATGAAGGTCTATCACCTAAGAGTCAGTTATTTGCCATTGGTAGAAACAACAGGGACGGGATTACGGACGAAGGTCTATAGTTGCAGGTAACTATACCAGGGACGGAGCACGCCTTGCCTATGCCAAAGGGGGTCCGTTCCGACTGGCTGACGGGTAGAGTGGAGGTGGTTAGGAGTGGGGAGGTGGTTATGAGCTTCATTTTGTAGTTGGAGGGTGGGTTGGTGGGTTGTAGATGGTGTATGTTGAAGCTAGAATTGAAGAGGGGATAATGGGGGATAATGGAGCCTTTATTCTCAGGACAGAGCTTGACGAATAGTAATAAAGGATGTAGTGAAGTAATATTGGTAAGACGTGCTATACAAAAGGATGAGGGGCACGTATTACAGCTGAACGAGAGGCACGAACAGTGTTACAGAAGGATGCAAGAAGTACCACAGAAGGATGCCAAAAGTATCACAGTATAACACGAGCAGAGTATTCCCCTTCCACAATATATCTCCCAACCCCCCATTCTTCACACCCTACCGCCTCCACCATCCCAACCTTAAGCACACCAAGCCCTGTTACTCCGCGGATCCACATCCATACGACACGCCGTGCCCGCCGGACAGTTCGCCTGAAGCTGCCACACAGTAGGCCTTCCAGCACAAACCCAGATCTGCGGATTCGTTCTATCCGATGGTAGATAATCAGCTACCTGTAACATCGCGAATGTGGGCGGGGGAGGAAGGTGTTTACGCACACATGAATACCACGGCCGCAAGCTACTTCACTGGGGTTGTAGCAGGGGTTGCCTAGTGCCGAATTTATTACTTTTGCCTCGGTAGATTGATGGGTGGAAAGGGCGGAGAGGGTTAGGAGTAGTGGGCTGGTGGCGAGCTTCATCGTGGTTGTTGGGGGTGGAGTTGAGGAGGAGGATGGTTGATGATGGGAATGATTCTATTATCAAATGCGGGCAATCGACTGTCTTTATACATATTGCTGAGTATGACGAGCACTAGAAGGACGTAGTACAATTACGAGACGTATTCGAATTACTATACGTCTGTTAAACTTGTCATCCCACGCATCCCCCAAACCCCGCATCCTTCAGGATCTCTCCCCTCCACCACCCCACCATTAAGCACACCAAGTCCAGTTATTTCCCACATCCAAATAGCACTCCGTGCCCGCCGGGCAATCGGCCTGAAACTGCCACACAGCAGGACTTCCAGCACAGACATATATTTGAGATGGAGGTCTATGCACCTAAGGATAAGTTATCTGCTGTAGGTAGAAGTAACACGGTTACGGGGTACGGACGCGTTGAAGTAGCTGCATATAACTTCACCGGGGGGGGAGCAGGGACTACCTAGGGTTATCCATTGGCTGGCGGATGGAGTGGAGATGGCTAGGAGGAGGGAGGTGGTGGTGAGCCTCATTTTTTGGTCGGTGGAATTGGGAGTGAGGAGTGGGGAGTGAGGTTATTGAGGATGATGGTGATGGTGATATTGATCTTGGAGCTAGAATCCGAAAAGGGGTGATCCAAAAAGTGGTGATTGACTGCGGGTGTTCGACTCTCTTTATACCCAAGGCTGCGTTTGATGAGCTGCAGAAGGATGTAGTACAATGACGGGAAGTATTGGAATTACTACAGCTCTGCTGAACTTGTCATCCCACACACCTCGCATCCTTCGCATCCTTCAGGATCTCCCCCTTCCCATCATCCCAACATCTACCCACACCAAGCCCAGTTATTCTCATAATCGACTCTGCACCACGTTTTCGGGCCACAAGTCGCCTGGAGCTTCCATACGGCGGGGCTACTAGCACAGACATACATGTCTTGGTTCAATCTATCTAGGCGGTGATAATCAGTTATCTGTAATTTTGAAAGGGAAAGGGGGTTACGCACAGTTTGCTGTGATAATCACTGCAACGGACTTGGCCGGGTGTCTTGCACGGGTTGCCTAGGGCCCATTCCCACTCGAAATCCGCTGGTGGTGCTGCAGAGGAGTGGGTGATGGATAGGGCGGAGAGGGCGAGGAATAGGGGGGTGATGGTGAGTTTCATTTTGTTTGGTGGAAGTGGAATCGAGGAAGGTTGATACGATGCTGATGATCCTAAAGCTAGAATCCAAAAGGGGTGATACAAAAAGGGGTGATCGACTACGGGTGATCGGCTCTTTGATACATAGGGCTGAATCTGACATACAGCAGTAGGATTAGGTATTACGAGAAATATTGCTGGCTCAGTATGTTAAACTTGGCATCCCACGTATTCCACGCACCCCGCTTCCTTCATGATCGGGATCTCTCAGAGTAGCTTGCCACGTAGAGTACCAAGCTTCCTTCAGGATCGGGATATCTCAGCTTTGCTGCACGGGCCGGGCTGGACCTGGAATTTCTATATTATATTGAGCGGCTGAATATATATTGTTGACATATCTGTAACCGCTGCTAAATGATTGGTAGTGGTCAAATTCCATTAGTAAGAGATCACGGCAGCGAGGAAAGAGGGAGGAGAAGGAAGGAACCGGGGGAGAGAAAGAGCGATGGACGGAGGGATGGGAAGAGAGAGAAGGAACGGGGGGGGGAAGAGAATGAAGAAAGTACGGAAGGAAGGAAGGATAGAAGCGCCTGGCCGGGAAGGGGCGACCGGGCCGGTCGTCGCTTCCCTAGTTGTCGCACCTTCCTCTCATTAACGAATGAGGAGGAGGTGCAACACGTGATGCAACCTCTTTTCGTGTTGGGTATACACGCTCAGCTCATGAGTATCCGTCTTCTTCGTGATGGTCTTTGTCGTTTCAGCCTTCATGTTGTCTTCACAGCGAACAGACCAACACTGCCAACAAAGCCAACAGTGCCAACAAAAACCACCCCACCACGTGATCGGCGACCATTACCTGTCCTCCTTTCACCAGCATCCAACTCTCCCTACTCAACTCTCCCCATCCCTTCATTTCCCATGTCCGCGCCTACTCCAGCACGAACACGCCAAACCCGCCCCTCCCAAACAAACCCACGGCTATCCACGATCAGTTTCCACCAACCAACAAATCCCATGCCTCTCTCCTCTTTCCTGTGTACGAGTCCCGCCGTTTCGCGATCAACCTCCTCGTCATCACTCCGGCGCCTATGATTGGCCATAACCCGGTGTCGTGCGCTGCCCATCTCCCGTCCACGTCCCTCGATGGCACCTGCTCACCCAGAATGCGATGAACCCCCTTCCCACAATACCCTCTCACCCTTCCAACCCCTCCTCCGACCCCTCCCATCATGAAGCACCAGGCTGTCCCAGACCTGTCGCTGGTAAATGCGTTCGCAGGCCTGCAGACGCTGGCGTGTGTGGGTGTGGGGTGCATGCGGCGACGACGGATAAGACGGTACAGGCGGATAAGGCACCCCTGCTGCAAGTCAGGTACCAGATGAGTGACGGGGGAGCGACTGGCTGGGGATGGCTGACGAACGATTTAGTGATGGCTGGTGGAGGTTGTCAGTGGACAATCAGTGGCTGTTAGTGGCTGGCAGTTGTGACTTCAACGCCTCAGACGCCGGGAGTGACAGGGACAATGGCTGGCTGGCAGGGTTTGTTAGCTTTTGTTTAGGGTGTGGCTGCTGTTTAACTCGCGCGGTACTTGTGTTTGGTGCTACAGTGTCGTACAAACACAAGTACCCGCGTGGCTGCTAAATTATCCCCTAATCCCTTGCTGAGGGGCGATTCAGACGGTTGTGAGACGCTGAACTGATTGGGTGACAGGGCTTGGTCTAGGCTTGATTGACGACCATCCACTTGGCACTGGGTGTGGGGTTGTTGCGGCCGCCGCCGTCCCCATCATGGCGGCTGGATATTAAGGGTCTACGAGGTTGGTGATCTTCTATTCTCCATTTCTCTAATTCCCACTTCTATTTCCTTTTTTATTTTCCTATTATGGGGACACATCTCCATAATTACGTGTTTCGCCTCTCTGAGTAACAAACAAACGCCCTTCTCATTGTCACACCTTCGCGCGCGCGCGCGCTTGGTCACGCGCCAACCCACCCATCGTCGTCCTTTGTCGCTACTCATAAAGACGCCCTGCCCCAGGCATACCTGCCTATTCATTCTTATTGTCTATCGTTGTCGTCCCATTGTGCTTTCTGTTGTTCATTTTGTGTGGAACACCAATGCCATCTGTACCACCAAGACAATACCATCGACAATAAGAAAGAGAAATCCGCCAACCGCTCTCAAAGAAGCAATATTCATATTGATCATTCAGAACATCAAACCAACTATCTTATTCGCGCCACCGGCGACAATGCCAAGATGAAAGCTTTAGTCCCTAACAACTCCCATTCAGACCTCTTCTTCTCTGACTCCTCTTCTTTATCACCTGCTGGACAGTAGCAGCTGGACTGCCGCGCTGTTCATTCACACATCGAAAGCGCTATTCATTTCTTCGCTATATATCGCTCGCCTTTTCAGACTTCGGCAACTTCCTCGAAAATCTTATAATCGCAATACTCAAAATACATTCCAGTTACGCAAACATACTACACCAAAAATAGAGAGCAATCTCTCCCGCAAACACACACACCAAAAAGTCGCAGGACGACATTCTTACTACCCTCACCATGCATACCACCGCCCTCCTCGCCCTCCTCTCCCTCCTCCTCCCGGGCACATCAGCACACACCTGGATCGAGCAACTCCGCCTCATCAACCCCAACGGCACATTCACCCCCGACCTCGGCTACCCGCGCGGCATGGTGGCCCGCTCCTCCCCCCTATTCTCCGACGCAGCACTCACGCACCTCCTCCCGCCCAACGGCCGCTCCCCCCACAAGATCCTATCCAGCGATCCCATGTGCATGGTCTCGCAATCTGTTCCCGGCCTCAACACACCTGGTCTGCCGCGTCTGACGGCCGGAGCGGGGGATCATGTCGCGCTAAGGTACCAGGAGAATGGGCATGTGACGATCCCGGAAACAAACCCGGGGAAGCCTAAGAACCGCGGGACGGTGTACATCTACGGCACCGAGGATCCTCTCGTGACGGATAAATTCTTGGATATCCACAACGTCTGGACTGCGGACGGCAAGGGTGGCGATGGTCGTGGTGTCCTGTTGGCGACGAGGAATTTTGACGATGGGCAGTGTTACCAGGTCAACAGCCACCCGATATCGTTGGAGCGGCAGAAGCAGTTCCCCAAGAAAGCGGATGCGGAGATGGGGGTCAATCTCTGGTGCCAGAGCGATATCAAACTCCCTGCTAGCATCGATAGTAAGCGGTACACGCTGTACTGGGTATGGGACTGGCCGACGGCGGCGATAAATGGGGCTGCGGCGATGCCGGAGACATATACGAGTTGTATGGATGTTGATATCTCCTCTTCTGCCTCCACTGGGGCGTCGGCGAAACTCACGTCGTCGAAGGGGAGTGTGGAGTACATCAAGGGGCAGGATATCAATAATGCCGCGATTGAGGGACAGATGCAGGAGCAGTTTCTTGTTTCCGTCGATGGCAGCTCGGGAAGCTCCGACACTGGGGAGTCGAATGCCAAATCAACAGCCGCTACACCGAGCAAATCTAGCGTCGCCGCACCCGTGGGAAGCGTGACAGTCACAGTCACAGCGCCAGGCACTATGATAACTGTCACCGTCACCGCCAACCCTGCGCAAACCCGCGCATCATCAGTTCAACAGGGACAGCAACAGTCCAGCATCTCCCCTTCGCGACCAGTCGTCACGCCGTTTTTGACTGCCACCACACCTACACCAACTTCAGCGTCGGGGGGTAAGATGGGGACAGTGACCGAGGTGGTGGAGGAGACGGTTACGGAGACAAAGACGATGGTTATGCAGATGGGTGGTGCTTATACGGTGAGGCCTGAGTCTGAGACTGCGTCTGCGGTGGTGAGAAGGTCGATGGTGCGGAGGATTAGGGGACGGGCGCCGAGGGGGTTTTGAGTTTGAGAAGGGAGTTGGGTGCGAAGGTTGGGTGGTGGTTTGATCTTTTTTACAAGGGCGTCTGAATAGGAGGGTGCATAGATATGGATGGGCTCACGGATAGATATACGGATGGATGGATGGGGAGTTTGGGTGGGATATGGTGGGATGGGGGGATATAAGCATGGCAATAGCTTGAGAACTTGAATTTGATTGAGATTTGACGTGTGGATTCTTGTTTTGGATTGATGTGATTTGGTTCGACTTGATTTGACGTGATTTGACTTGACTTGTCTTGTCTCGGCTGTGCTGGCGTGACGACCTTTATTTCCATATATAGGGACTGAAAGTTGAGAGGAAGCTGCGACTGAGGCTCTGCTTGGTAATCGTTCTTTCCATACATAGAGACTGAAAGTTCTTGAGGAAGCTGCGACTGAGGCTTGCTTGATAATCATACCTTCCGTATCTACATCTTGAAAATTTCGAGGAAGCTGCGATCGAGACTGGCTTGATAATCATAACTTCCATATCCAGAAGATGAGAGTTAGAAGGAAACTGCGACTCGGGATTGTTTGATAATCATACCTTCCGTATATATAAACTAGAAAATTCCGAGAAAGGTGCGATTGACGCTTGCTTGATAATCATACCTTCCGTATCTATATCTGCAAGATTCCAAGGAAGTTGCGATGGAGGCTTGCTTGGTAATCATACCTTCCATATAACTATATAACTTTGTAAAGCTCCAAGGAAACTGCGACTGGGGATTTCATGGTAATCGTTCTTTCCATGTATACAACTTTATAGAGATAGAAGGAACGATTACCAAGCAACGGCTCAATCGCAGCTTCCTCGGAAACTCCTGTGCACTGTTTTTGTCTATGCGCCGTTCGTTTCGTTTCCCAAGGATGCCCACCTTTCCATTACTAGCATTTTAGAGAATCTGGGGATTCCCCAGGCTTTAATTGACGGATAGCCCCATTTGGGAGGAAATAATGGAAAACCCCATGGGGAACTGCGAAATAACCTTTAGAGGTCCGGTCCACTGCGGAGCTCAACGAAGCTGTTATACACCTGGCCGCTGAACGGGACGGGGGCGGATCGGGACCACGCGACGCATTGACAGTATATTTGTCTTTATTGATAGTTAAATTATCATTCGTTCACCTGCTGCGCCATCTTCTACGTCATACAACCGCTTAATTATATATGTGTACCTATCCTCTCCGTGTCCTTTTTGCATTGAAACTAAGCTCGGGTAGTAAATCCGACCTTCCAATTCAACACGACGCCACCAACAAACTCTCCATTTTCCTATACAACCCGAATTCATCTACATACTCATTTAAGACAACTCCCCAACTACCGCCAATCCATCGGCCATTACCGACACCTCCAGCACCGGCCTTCGCCTCAAACCCCACTTCCCCGCACTCCTCCCCGCATTCTCCACAAAATGACCTCACTCCCCAACCGCCAGAGCCGCCAGAGCTCCAACCAAGCACACAAAAAAGTTCACCACGCACCATCGTCACCACCGTTTGGAGCTTAACCTTGTACCGCGGCACCATCGTTTGTAGTAGCTATCATCCGCGCATGCAAGATAAGAATGCGCCTTCCGGCTTGTTTTGTGGGGTTTCAGGGAAGCCGACGGGCCACCTTCCAACTGCCCCCCCTTTTCGGACCCACGCTAGGAAAACGCCGCCATCCGGGTGCTGGACTTCCATGTGGGCATTCAAACCCATTTATACACCCCCCCACCCCCCCCCCCCCCAATCCGCAAATAGCTCGTTATAACGAACTACCCACGACACGTGGATATACCTGACGCCACTTCCGCAATCTCATCATGGAGCCGTACTTTGGGTTCCGGGGGCCGCGCCTTAACACTGCTGCTATTTGGCTGGTGACGTGTCCGGCGTTCTTGTGTTATGGGTATAATCAGGGTGTTATGGGGGGGTTGCTGACGCTTGATGCGTTTGTGAGGGCGTTTCCGCAGATGGATACGTTGCATACGAAGGGGGAGGCGCAGTTGTATAACTCGAATATTCAAGGTTTGTTTCCCAATTCCTCCCCTCCCCTCAAGACTTGCGCCAGCGGGTGTGGAGTGAAGGGGGTAGAAGTGAGAGAAAGCTTAAGAAATGTATTGACATCCGCAGGCACCGTCGTAGCACTCTACACGGTCGGCGGTATCTTCGGTTCCCTCGCCTGCATCCACCTCGGCGACGTCCACGGCCGCCGCCGCATCATCTTCGCCGCCACCCTCGTCTCCCTCCTCGGCGCCGTCCTCATGGCCTCCTCCTTCTCCCTCGCCCAATTCATCGTCGCGCGCGTAATCCTCGGTCTCGGAACCGGCGGCTACGTCGCCACGGTCCCAGTCTGGCAATCCGAGTTATCCAGCGCCGCGAAGCGCGGGTCCGACGTCGCGACTCTGGGAACCTTTATTGGAACGGGGATATCGATAGCGCTGTGGATTGATCTGGGCTTCTACTTCATTCCGGGGGGCACGGCGGTGGCGTGGCGGTTCCCGCTGGCGTTTCAGATCGTGCTTTCGCTGATGGTTTTGTGTTTTGTCTTCGCCTTCCCGGAGTCCCCGCGCTGGCTCATCAAAGTCGGCCGCCTGGAAGAGGCGAGGAGTATCCTCGCCGTGCTAGAGGATATCCCCGAAAACTCCGAGACGATCGATACCGACATCGCTGAGATCCAGGCCTCGCTCGACGCATGCGGCACCGGCTCCATCAAAACCATGTTCACGATGGGCCCCCAGCGACTCTTCCACCGCGCCGTGCTCGCGTCCGCCGCACAGATGTTCCAGCAGCTCAACGGCATCAACGCGATTACCTTCTACGCCACCACGATCTTTGAGCAGAACCTCGGGATCGACCCGACTAAGTCCCGGATTCTGGCTGCGGCGATGCCGCTCACGCAGCCAGTGGGAGGGTATATAGCATCGTTGACGATTGATCGTCTTGGAAGACGCGTGCTGATGATTGCGGGTGCGGCGGTTATGATGGTTACGATGGCGATTCTTGCTGGGACGACGTCGGAGGGTGCGGGGAATAGCGCGTTGATCGTGGCGGTTATCTGTTTGTTTATCTTCAGCTTCATGTTCACGGTTGGGTTTGCGGGTGTGACCTTCGTGTATGCAGCTGAGATCGCGCCCTTGCAGCTACGAGCGGCTGTGAACTCGGTGTCGACGGCGATGGTGTGGATAACGAATTTCCTGCTAGCGGAAGTGACGCCAATTGGGTTCAGCTCGATCAAGAACCGGTATTACATTGTGTTTGCGGTGACGAACTTTTGTATTCTGCCGCTTGTGTTTTTCTTCTTCCCTGAGACGAGTGGGAGGACGTTGGAGGAGATTGATGAGGTGTTTGCGAGGTCGAAGTCGATCTTTGATCCGCCGAGGATTGCGAGGGAGATGGCGAGGGATGCGCGTATTGGTAACAACTCATCGGATGGAGAGTATGCGGATAAAGGACGGGATCTTAAGGAAGATGATGAGCGTGCGGGACACGCGGAGGAGGTATCAGTGATTTAGATTAAAAGCTGCCTCTATGTTCCTATCTTAGACTTTAAGACAGAATGACAATATTTTATGATCTAGCTATATTCATACCTATTCCAGAGATCTCAACTGGCCAGCGTCATATGCCTACCATACTCGATCTTACAATGCCTCCTTCTCGACGCTCAGGAATATGAACGTCCCAACACCCTTCAGGTCATTCTGGGTAAGCACCTGAGAGATGTAATACTGCCACCAATGTTAGCAATCGCAAATCAGCCTCACGGAACGGAACGACTCACCTCATAGCTCCCATCACCCCCTAAACTCCCCACCGATACCGTTCCTTCCCAATCCAGCTCCCCCTTCGAATTCTCCATCACATACTTCTTCGTCAACAAGTCATATGCCTTAATCGCTGTCGTCTGATACGTCGCACTATCAATATATCCTAACCTCCCTCCCTTCAATAGCGCATACGCAAACATCGCTGTCCCGCTCGTCTCAATGTAATTCCCCTTCATCCCCGGGTACGGCTCATCCATAATCAACCACCACCCTCCACTCGCATCCTGCGCGCCCTCTTCAAGCCATCAGCAAGCGCATCCAGGTATCCAATGAGCTTTGCATGCCCGGCGTGCTCCTTGGGCAGATAGTCCAACACATCCACCAGCGCCATAGCATACCACCCCACCGCTCGGTCCCACACATGCGGCGCCGCGCCCGTCACCGGATCCGCCTACGAAGCCACTTTACTCTCATCATACCCATGTGCAAGTAGATTAGTCGTCTTGTTCCTGCAGTGCTCCTAAATCAAATCAAACTGCAGCACAATATCATCCCAAATATCCTCATTCGTCGCATCGAACATGCCCGTCCACTCCGCATAGAAGGGCTGGGCCATGTATATCCCATCAAGTCACATCTGATTAGGATAAGCGGGTTTGCGGTGCCAGAAGCCGCCTGAGGGGGTGCGGGGCTAGATGTTGAGTTGCGCGCGGAGTTACGAGGCGGCGGTTTTGTAGCGCTCGTCGCCGGTTTCGCGGTATAGGTAGAGGAGGATGGGACCGACGCGGAGGTCGTCGAGGGAGAGCTTGGAGGAGCGTCGCCAGGGTTACCCTTGGAGTCGACGATGGCGTCGAGGGAAGTTTGGATGTAGTTGAAGTAGCTGGCGTCGCCGGTGACGTTGTAGACGGCTTCGATGCCGCGGTAGAGAACAGCTTGGGGGTAGCTGCGGGGGAAGGGGATGGATTTGGTGATAAAAGTGTCGGACATCCAGGTGGAGTTCCCCCGACTTGGTATTGCTTCGCACGTGATTACTGTCCGCACGTGATATTGTTCGTGACACCATAAGTCTAAGGAAGCCCAACATGGTTGTCAATCCTTGCCAACGTTTGTAGTGGCTGTACCTATGCTTCGTCTCTCTCTTCCTGACAGACACCGTTAGTGCTACTCCGCTCAAGAAGCGAGCAACACAAGTCTCGTTGAATAGCTATACGTTCTCAAACAATGTTCTTGCAGGATCTGTACATGTTCGTCTCTTCGAGTTTCCCTTCTCATATTAGCATCGCTGATCAAAATTACAAAACTATCAGATTCAGAACATCGCCTACACAAAGGTCGTCGGCGTCTACTGGGCAGTCGGCAGTACATGGGTCTCATCCCCAATAGCTGCAAGCTATTCTGCAGCTTCTACCACCGGTTATGAGACGTGGGTCTTCTCCGGGACAGCTTCTGGAGCCACCCAGTTTTACATCAAGTATGATGTTAGCGGCTCTTCGCAAGAACCCCCATATATTTAGAGGCAGGAAAGGGCTAATATAGGAAGATATTTTGACCCAGGGAACTATGTTAACTATCAGGTCACCTCCGTCGCAACTTCCACGACTGCTGCCTCTAGTAGTACGCAAGTTTCCATACCAACATCTGCAACTACCAGTGTTTCATTGGCCTCAACTACCACTGCAGCAAGCACCCTCACATCGACTTCTACAAGTACCAGTGTCCCACAGGCCTCGACTACCACTTCAACAAGTACTACCACAGGGACTGTTTCTCTAAGCACCGTCACAGGGGCTGTTTCTCCAAGCTCGCTGCCACCTATTATTCCAATTTCAATTCCATCTGGAGGCCTTGCCATAGCGCCAACCGGCTGCGGCAACTGGAATGGAGGAGACAGCTGCACGTCCGACGCTCAGTCATCCTTTGCCGCTTCTGCCGAAAATAGACGCTGGCAAACCCCACCACAGGGAGCAGCTGACTACAGTGCCTCCTTTGGAAACTATCGTGACCTCGTTGGATATGGAGACATCCAGTACAACTCTGATCGAACTAAGGCCGTTGTCGTTGTCAACGCTGCATCGAGGACTTTGGAGGCATTGATGTATTCCTTCAATGGAGCTGCTGCAACATTGAGCAATACCTTCCAGCTCAATAATGGATTCACTTCTACTCTCGCCATTACGATCTCTACTTCTAGCGGCAAGTCTCTGACACTAGACCCAATCAACTTCATCTGGCAGAATACAGCTTTAAGTGCAGCTCAAAGCACATTTAACAACGGCCAAAAAGGTGGGATCGTGGAACTGTTTGGATGGCCATACAATGACGTGGCCAAGGAGTGTGCGTTTTTGGGAAAAGCCGGATACATGGGAGTCAAAGTTTGGCCTTCTTCTGAGAGTGTTTGGGGCAGCAATTACTACGAAACTGACAAACAGTTCCGTCCATGGTATCTAGTATACCAGCCAGTTAGTTACAGACTTTATTCTCGCAGTGGCACTCGCGCTGAGCTCAGAGCCATGATTCAAGCTTGTCGAGCCGCTGGTGTTCGAGTCTACGCCGATGCAGTCGTCAACCACATGGTAGGCCAAGGAACGGATATCCAAAACCACAGAAACACCGATTGCTCTCTGTATAGTGGTCATAACGCTACTGTCGGCTCACCCTACTACACCTCGGGAAACACCTACTTGATCAACCCGCAAACTGGAACACGACCGACGCACGAGTTTCCAGCCGTCCCATACGGCCCCACCGATTTCTACTGCGAGCGCAGCATCAGATCCTGGACCGATATGAACCAGGTCACAAAAGGCTACCTTGTCGGTCTCCTTGACCTGAATACCGAGAAGCCGTACACGCAAGACCGCATCGCGACCTACATCGTCGACCTCCTCTCGATTGGCTTCAGCGGCATTCGCGTTGACGCGGCCAAGCACATCGGCCCACAATCTATGGCGGCCATCTTCGCCATCGTCAAGAAGAAGTTAGGCGGCAACACGCCCGCGGACTGGATCACGTGGCTCGAAGTTATCCTCGGTGGCGAGGCAGCGCCTCTGGCCTGCGATGGGAGCGCGAGCAGCTGGTACACTAACTTCGACAATGTCCTTTCTAGTAATGGCTTCACCGCTTCAGAGATCTCCCAGATTAAGATTTGGAGCTCCGACTATCCGAAGGAGATGCCGATTTGTGGTACTTGGATCATTCCACCATCTAGATTTGCGGTTCAGAACGATGACCATGACCAGCAGAATCCAGTAAATAACAGCCTACTCTCTAAAATGCGTTTTCTGAAAGCTAATGCCATCCGCAGGGTTCCTCATCCCGCGATATGCAAAGCTTCGGCTCCGTCCTCATCAAGGACAAAGACGTAGCCAAGCATCGTGGTTTTGAAGTCAATCTCTTCAGCCGAACTGACAATGACTGGCATATCAAGCTCATTCTCTCATCGTACATGTTTACCGACGCCGGCGGAAATGGCTTTCCAGACGGACTGAGCGATTGCAGTCTTTATACCGGGTCGGCGCCGGCGAGCCAGTGTCTGGGCGTCCCACTGGATACGGCGTATGTGGCGAGCGCATGCGGATATACAATGGTCGCGGGGAAGTACACGAGGCCGCATCGCGATCTGACGATTATCAATGCGATGAGAGCTTGGGTTGGATTGAGGAGCACGACGGCGGCGTCATTGGGGATCAGTGGATGTTCTTAAGACATGTCGCTTGAGAAATGGCAATAATCGTCAGTTTCCACCGCTACCTAGTGGTTGGGGAAACGAAGAGGCGCCCTCCACCGCGAAAGATTAACCTTATATCTAATTTGTATGTAGTTGATATCGTAATAGATGCTAGAAAATGAACTATTTACGTGACTATCTGTAATTTGCCCTGGTCGTCGCTTTCACAGAACTTAATTAAGCCTACCCTACAGTAAAATCCCACTATTATGTCCTATAAAAGCATACTCTATATACTATATTTATTGCCCATTTCACTCACCTGGATTATTTCGCCGTTCCTATAGTATAGAGTTGTAAGAGACCCATGTTATGAGTTCTAGTATCTGGACACCGACAGCGGTGTCCGACTACTGGAACTCCCTTGTTATCAAGTTCTCACTAGCGTCATTCTACCAGTATCGATCGCCCCACATAATTTATAAAATAGCTTGGAACATTCCTCGGCCTTTCACAAGCAATTCCCTTGCCTTGTAACAAGGTTGTGCATTTTCCGCATGGGGTCAGCAACTACCTCAACAAATTTTACTAGCTAGCCTACGTAGACGTCGTGGCTCGGAGCATATTTCACCCCTCTTCCCTTCGTACTTTGGTCATAATATTCAATTGTTTGCTATTGCTATAGCCAGATAAAGCCCTTGACGATGGCCTCCAAATCCGCCTATACTCGCCATCCAGGCAAAATCGTTGCTACTGTAGGGGCAATTGGCGTCGGTGTGGTCCAATTCCCATTCTGGATGCTCTATTTCCTCTCCGCTTCCCGCCGCCCAAATCCTAAATGGACCTATCAACAGGCGCTGGGCGTCTTCGTCGTGAAGTCTTTCCTCGCATGGACGGCCGTTATTGAGCTGAAGACGCCCTTGAGCCTCAAGCCGGGTTCAGAAGGTGACCGGTTTGTGGTGATGAAGCCTGGGCCATCGGACAAGTACATCGGAGTGGTTGACCTAGACGCCGAGGTCAAACCCGAGACTATTGGAGGGACCTGGTATCCCGCCCGCCCAATTTCGGGCGCTGCTGTCGGCAAGGTTGTTCTTCATTTCCACGGCGGCGCGTACACTATCGGGGACGGACGGGACGGCGACGCTGGATTTGCTGCGAAGACGCTCCTTGCCAACACTGCCGCAACCCATATGTTTGCCCCGCAATATCGGCTCTCGTCGAACCCAGGGTGCCATTTCCCTGCGCCCCTCCAGGATGCCATTACGTCCTATCTATATCTCACGGACGAGCTCGGCATCCCAGCTGAGAAAATCACAGTCTCGGGCGATAGCGCTGGAGGCCATCTAACAATGGGGCTCTTACGCTACATTGCCGATAACCCGGATGCGAAACTGGCGTCTCCGGCGTGTGCATGGCTCTGGTCACCCTGGGCGGACCCTGAGGGGGCCTTGGATCCAGAGCTGATGAGGATGCATCACAATGCGCCGACTGACTACCTCGATGAGCGGGTTGGCGTGTGGGGTGCGAATTCCCTGATGCCGAGCAAGGCAAGTGGGATTACGCTGGCGCATCCCAATATTAAATTTCTGGGAAATCCATTTGCCACTCCAACGCCGCTGCTGTTCCTAACTGGGGCGAGTGAAATTTTGTACGATCATAATGTGCAGCTGTATGAAGAATTCAAGGCCGTGGAAGGAAATGAGGTGGGCCTGGAGGTCACTGCGGAAGGGGTACACGATATCATTTTAGCAGGACATTGGGTAAGGTTCACAAAAGAGGCTGCACAAGCTGCAAAGGTTGCAGGGGAATTCTGGGATTCCAATGAATAGTTTGGACACCTCTCGTGTAACATTTAATTGCAATCTTAGTGCTTGGTAGATTTTATATATGGCCGTCATGAATATCCAGCATCGATTTGAACTTAATTCATTGATCAGCTTGGGATGCTAGTTACAGATCCGTCTTCTCGGACGCTTATCACGCGCTCTGTAACCAGAAAACTCAAGTGACCCTTGAAAATATCCCCATGAGTGAACGAATATCCTCCTATTTGCTACCACGTCCCCATCTGCCCTCGGTTTATATCCTCGAGATGTGTTGCTTGCCATAGGCTCCTTTCTCCTAGTAGTTCCCACTTGCATTTCGGATTATCCACGCTCTATTAGCACCATTCAGCCTTGCAGCTTGCGTACAAGCTTTGGTAGCATTGTGCCTCGCAGCTCGGGCTCGTAGCTCCGGAGCAGGATGACTTGCACTGTCTCGAAGCTAAATTGCTGCAATTACTTGCGCATGAACCTAGATAATCGAAGGTAAACATATGAGCATAGTTCACGCACAGAACAACAAAAGCGGTATTTCTTTCACATTCGGGCGTTTACTTACGTTTCTCGAGCTGCTCGGGTTCGGCGACGGGGGTGGCAAAAGCGATAGTCGCTAGGGCAAGAGCGAGGAGTGCGGAGACCTTCATTTTGGGTTTGGGTTGTTTGGTAGCAAAAATTCTGTGGGAACTTGTTTTATTGCGTGGCTTGACTGCTGAACTGATGGTGTGATCAGGAAAAACTGCAATACGAAATCCTTCCTGTCGGCCCCTTTATACTTTTTAGAGATCTAGTTTTTAAACATTATCAGCCATGGTGATGACAGAGCGGGCCGATATTCCTACGAGAATACCAAATGGAATTTTGGAAAGGCAGAGACAGCTCTCTCGTCGGCGCATCATGAGGGCCGAGAGAAAGCCATCGACAGTCAGATATGTTTAGCCTGTGGTTAATTTCCAGATTGTAGCTCTTTGATAGGTGCACTACTAAGCCCAGAAAGAAAGCAACTCTCCGATCGGAGTGTCATGAAGTCCGAATAATGCAGGATACGTAGGCATTTGACGCCATCACATCATGAATATGTCTGTGATATATTGCGACAAGAAATCTATCTACTATTGTTGATCATCTGTATCCTTAGAGACGAATAGCAATGTGAAGATAGTTTGATGATAGCTTGGCTCGTAAACCCCCTGGAGGATGCACAAAGTAAGCATGCATGATGTGTCCTAGCATAGTGTTTAACCGTTTAAACCACCACTAGTGCAACATCCAGCGGATAAATATGTGAATGCAATTGGACAGCACCATCCGTGCCATGGAAGTGGCACTCTATCTACCCGCGCGCCATAATTAGCATTGCGGGGTTGCTAGTAAACTTGTTATTGTAAGAAAGCCCAGCCTTGGCCTTCTCGTGGAATGGCGAGACAGAATTAAATGAGCCTAGCAAGAATCATAGGGAAATTACAGATTTTTTTCAAAATACCCTATTCCAAGGAAAAATAAGCATGTGGTATTTTTTATCCATTCTCAGTTGCAAATTTATGCAGTTCTCATGCTCGTAATCCTGGGCTATGCCTCATAGTCCCGAGGTAGACCCCGCAAAATATATCCCTGTGACCATTGATCCGGAACCAATTCTCCGTTGAATGTAGCAGGAATTTTGCTATACGTTTTGCGAATGGAGGGTCAATTCTTGGCCAAGAAAAATAAGCATAATTTTGCAGTCGGGCCACATTAGGCCGCTCAGTTGCGAGTACAGTAAGCATTCGAAGAGCAGGATCAGACAGCTCCGGCGAGGATACGATAACTTTACGTTTTTATTAGGCTAAGACTGATAAATAAATATGTCATTGGTTTTAAAACACTTATGGGTGGTTATTGGGCCTGTCGTACACACTGTTTTATTGTGTCTGTTGCGTAGCTAAAAAGTAAGAAGCAACAACATTCCATAACCCCACATCCAAAGAACAAAGCCCCATTCCTGGCCAAGACAGAGACCCACAGTCAATTTCACAAGTTATCCTTTCATTGTCCACCGGATCGTCTTCCCGCCAACATTATTTTAGGGGGGGAATAGTATCCACATTTATCGACAATATCCAAAGCAGTCGGCGCAACCCTTAGTAGTAACGCAAGTAGTGCATGGGGACTCGCAAGGGATCCCACGAAGACCACCACATTGACCGCCCCTGCAAGTATCCCAACCAGCTAAATCTTCCAGCGTATTTTTCTGGTTTGAGGCAGTGTATTAGATAGTATTATACGGCCCGTATACGGGTTCATTTTTGTAACCAGTGCGTATACGATACGGGTTCAACTCAATACGCACTGGCACTGGTTAATATGATACGGAGCCCGTATACTGGCCGTATACGGGCCGTATTAACCACGTGACACAATGAAAAATGATCTGAAATATATAACTTACTTTAATGAGGGCTTGTAGTATAGAAAGTAGTGCATTGGGCTATCTAGTATATTCTAAAAGCAGCACTTAATCTACATATTGTAGAACTGGGAGAGAAGCTCCTCGGATTCCTTAGTTGGCGACAACAGCAACAATCTGTCGTCAGATGGGAGGATCCACTTGTACTCAGCTGGCTTAGTCTCTTCTCTCAACATCTCCTAGGCCCGAAAGGCGCCAAGTGCATCAGAATCCAACTGAAAGCTATACAACTTAGTATCATAGCCACTAGGGTACTAGTCGGCAGGGCCAGGAAGGTAGACTTGGTCACTATCAAAGCTCTATGATGCAAAGTTTTACTAAACTGCCAACTGTGTCTTAGTGAAGTAGAGGTGCAGGGGGGTCTTCTCATAATAGGTCCTGTATATGTTAGCTGATTACTATAAATATTACTATAGTGACTTACCTAGTCTCTGCGTCAATCGCTGGGGGCAGGTTGTTAATAAAATCAGGGTCAGTGTTGACTTTCTTCATCAGCCTTAATGTTGACTTGTATGCTGCTCTCCACTTGCAGCGCCAAATAGAGAATCTAAGACCTTTAAATTTCTGTATCTATATTAGTATTAGTCTCGTAATAGCGTTGCTGATCATACCTTAGTTGTAGCATCAGCCTGTCCCTCAACCTTCAACTGGGCGTTCTTAAGGTCCACCTTCCTGTAACCATTAGCCTTCTCGTCTTCCCTCCACATCACTTCTTAAGTAACCTTGTCTTCTTCTTCCTTAGTTTCCCATGCCATGTTCCCATTGTCCCATAGTGTGTACGCCCTACTACCCTCTCTAATCCTAAGGTTTTGCTTGATGATACTCGTATGGATTCCACCTCTAACACTGTTTCCTAGTTACTATAATGATTACTATAAAGAATGTTGAGATTCTTACCGTTTGATTCTAACTTCATCCCTCTTTGCCTTGACTTGTTCTTCTCGTTTAGTAGGGTTGAGATCCTTAAATTACTAGGTGCCACAGAGCTTCTTAACAGCGTAGGCGGTCGCAGCAGCATCGGCCCTCTTCGCATTGTCGATCTTACGCTTAGGCTCACTTATATTGTTTCGTCTTTTCTCTATGCGTTTTGTGTGCTCATTAGTTGACTTCTTGTTGTCAGCCTTCCGTTTTCCAGCCATTGTAGTCAGCTTACTATAATTGTTACTATAAAACAGATGTAAAGGATGCAATAGACTTACTTTAATGGTGTTGATAGTGGTGGTGTTGATAGTAGTGGTGTTGTGAGGTAGGTCGTGTTGTGAGGTTGTGTTTGAAGGTAGAAGAAAAAGAAGAAGAAGAAGGTATAAGAAGAAGAAGGTATAAGAAGAAGAAGGTATAAGAAGAAGAAGGTATAAGAAGAAGAAGGTAGAAGAAGAAGAAGGTTGAAGTTTGGTAAAACGCGTTAATAAGGCGGCTTGCGCATTATTGTTAGGGCGAAATTCACTTTCTACGTTAGCAACCTCACTTCACCTTAATTTATACTACACCTCCTTCTTCTTCTTACTTAACTACCTTAACACAACACTACAAAGATGCAGTTTGCTACTGGCTACTTAGTAAGCTCCTGAATCTTATAGTAATCATTATATTAACCCCCCTACAGCTTAATGGCTAACGAGGCTTCTAAGTTCAATCTAAGCTTGGAATCAGACGGCGCTAGTACTCTAACACAACACCCTAATACTCCAGAACCTTCACCACATCGCCATAGTAGTCGCAACCTACAACCTCCACCTCTCCAACCTCCACTGCATACTCTAGTCTGCTAAAGCTGACGACAACAGCTCTAAACCCTACACACACAACCCTAGAAGAAGAAAGGCCTAAGACTAAGCTTTACGCCTAGCCAGAAGTTTGGACTAAAAGAGCCTAAGATGCCCGCCTAGAAGATGGTCAGAAAGGCACCAAGAAAGAAGCCAGCTCCTGCTAAGAAGCCAGCAAAGCGCCGTTAGAGAACTAGAGGTAGGTTGATTACTATTATTATTACTATAAAGCTATTGCTAATTTAAAACAGTTAAGGCTCTTCGTGAGATTAAGCAATATTAGAAGACAACAGAGCTTCTTATGCCTCGTGCGCCTTTCGTGCAACTTCTCTAGGGGATTCTTCTTGATCTAAACAAGGATATGCAAATCTAAGCGTCTGCTGTCAGTGCACTTTAAGAAGCTACAGAGACGACACTTGTTAGGGAGTTTAAGAGTAGGTGACCCTACAACTTTATAGTAATCATTATAGTAATCAACTTAGTAACGCAACTTGCTGCCATCCACTCAAAGCGCGTGACAATCTAGCAGAAAGATATAAAGCTAGTCTAAGCCATGTGTCTCCACATGACTGGCTTTAGTTTTCCAGGCAACAATGTTTAAGAGAAGGTCGGCAAATGAGCCAGAAGTATATAGATAGTAGAACTTTAATGAAAACCCTTAGACTAGCAGTCCTAGACTACTAGTTCCCTATAACATACACTAACTCTAGCTTCAAATCACAGCCTTAACTCTATAGAATATCTGTATCTATATCTAGTTGCCTCATATCCACAGCATCATCTGTAAAAGCTACTGCCCTGCCTTTACTAAGCTATGATTTAAGACACTTAATTGCCTTAATACTCTTAATACCAAGACGGTTCCTACAGTCTGTAATTGTAATTTTTGCACCTGAAAACAGGCGCTCTGGCTCTGCTGACATCGCAGGAATTGATAATATATCCAAGGCCATAATACTAAGATTTGGATAGGTCTTGCGCTGTGTAGGTTCAAGCCACTAGGCCTGTGGATCTGTAACTTCTAAAATAACTAGTGCTAGCAGATATTTTAAATACTCGTCTTGATTAATAGTTGCTTTCTTTCCTTAATGCCATTTAAGGAAAGAGTTCTAGACTAGCTTGGCTAATTCTAACGCTTAAGTAGGGACAGCAACTGCTGTTGATTTATATTCTATAACCTAGAAATCAAGCATCTGTTTCCAGTAAGGTGCCTGCCACTCTTCAGGCTAGTTGTTGTTAATATAATCCCATTTCCATTGTGGAGATAGTACTAAAGCAGTAATATAGACTAGTGATCTCTCTGTTAAGCTGTAGTATTTGTCCAATTTAACCTAGCTAGAGTTGCAACAAGGACTCATAAAGGGATTAGTAGCATATATACTCTTTGCAGTCTTAAACTGCTTAAGTAAGAAGTCCATTGTTAGCAACACTCTGTTAATAGTTGCATTATGACCTTCTATAGCTAGTGTAGCATCATGAAAGAATAGTAAGAAGTCTTGAAGCTTTTGTAGATCTTGCTAGTCCTTTTCTAATAATAAGTCGTCATTATTCTCTTGATATTAGTGATAGAAAAGGTTAATAGTAGTCTTAAGCTTTGTTGCAGTACTAATCATTATATACTAAGAGTTCTAGTAAGTAGAGTTGTCTCGTACAAGGTTGCAGCCACTACTAAGCTCTCAGAAATTAGCTAATCGTTACGTGCTCTGTTAAATATAAACTATAATATTGTGTAGCTTTCTAAGAGGTCCCTTCTGTCGCCATTGTTGCATTTCAAGCTCTATAGGTGTTGTTAACATACTAGTGTTATTCTCTTCTGTAAGAGCCTCATTGTTAGTGTGAAATAAGAAGGATTAAGCTGCTAGATTAATAATATGGCCGTTGCATCAAAGGTGGTGATGTCTTGCATTATAGACAATTTAGTATTAGTCAAATAGTACTATTTATAGAGTAGTTAGTAAGTGTTGCAAACTATAATAAACCATATATATATAGAAAGACATACATGTAGAAAGAGCGTCCATCATTATATCATTGTTTCCTACATTGTCTATAACAAAGTATCTGATTTTCGATACAATTCCATAGTTATTAATTACTTTTATAATAAGCTCTGCCTAATTCCAACCTAAAGATGTTAGCTAATTACTATAAATATTACTATAAAGTTATTAACCTGTATACTCGCCATCTAGTTCTTATAATACAAGAACAGAGTGTTCTAATTAGCCAGTTTCAGATATATAGTGTGCAATTATACTAAGAATTGCAAGAGAGTTGGGAGAAGTCTAGAGGTCAACTATAAAGTGGGCTTTTAACAGAGCTGATTATACATTGCGTTTGATCTGTTGCTTTTAAGCCTTATATGTACGCAACGTCCAGGTCTGTATTATTAAAATAGAGTTAGGTAGCCAGTTATCGATCTCTAGATTAAGGTAATGGAGTAATGCCCTAAATTCTAATATTGTTGCCATACAGAAAGGGACTCCACAAGTTGTAATCCATCGTACATATAGCTGCTTAACAACAGCAGGGTCTAAGGCTTTAGTTGCAACAGTAGAAAGACAGCGGCGTTTATGATTTATCTCTTTAGCTTTGTCAAAAGCTTTAGCGATATTGCTTTGAATTGAAGTAGTTTGAGATTCCTAAGTAGAGGATATATCTATGTCGTGTTCTTTTAAGTGCCTTGTAATAATCTTTGTTCCGCTAGACTCAAGATACTCTTTTAGACAGTATCTACAACGCTATATTAACCTGCCCTAGTAGTTCCGAATGATATTGCAGCGGCTAACAGGTGTATGGTCCTAGACTTTCGAAAATCGTCTGCTTGCAGTTGTTGTTATAGAAACAGAGGGAGAGGATAGCGTACGTTTAAGTACAGGCGAAGTTGGGGTTTCGAATCGTTCACTAACAAATAGCTCACTGTCGTACTATAACAGTATATCCAAAGGTTGTGAAGTCATTGTAGTAATATATAGTATATAACGATCTATCAATTGAAGTTATTCAAACCCCTTGTTTCGAATTTTAAGCCTTAATACTAGCTGTATACGGCTAGTAATACGGCCCGTATACAGCTAGTATTAAGAACTAAATACGCACTGGACCCGTATTGGGATTTTGGAATACGCACTGACTCAGTATTGCCGTATACAATACGGACCCGTATCGCCAATACTATCTAATACACTGGTTTGAGGTGAGATGGGCAATGGAGATGGCAGTGAAGCCCATAACTACAATCGTGAAGATGGATTTGAGGAGCATTGTGATAGAAGGCGATAGTTTTTCTAGACCGTTGAAACAGCTGTTAGGAATATAGAAGCCGAAATTTGCTGAGCTAAAATGTAGTTTGTGGTTTTGATGGGCCTGTTTTAGTTTTGGGAGGAGGGTGGCTATATATGTTGCAACTTCTTCTCCTGCTCCGGGGGTGGATGGCATACCAGGGAATCATATCCAAGCACCTGAGTCCCCAACGGATGAAAGTGGAAGCCTAACAATGTGGTAGTAACACAATAAAGTAAGGAGATCATACAGAGGTAGTACGGACAGTTTAATACATAAGGCGGGCAAATTTGGAGGCCGAGATTCTTCCCGTGTAGTCGCCGATCACGGCTTCATTCATATATGAGGGCTAATCTTGAGAAAATAGTCTCCTATTTAGGATGAGTCTATGAATATCTGGCTTCTCATCTAATTGTATGCTTCTGACTGGCTGAGTTTCCCGCTTTCGGCTAATGTATGATATTAAGTTACCTTCCCCCGCATTTTCGGGAGACCTGTCAAACGAGGACTTTAACGTGTATCCCTGCATCACGGGACGCACCCTGTGACGGGACAAGCTATTTGATCTAAATTTGTGAGTCCATTGAAAATTCCAGTATTTTTGTGTCAGTCGTGTTGTGTGACCACTCCTGAACAGTCCAAACCCCGGCTACTCTGAAATTTACGATCACGTCGTCGCTGTTGCGCCTGATTGCGGATGGCATCAATTCGAAGTATAATAGAACCCCTCGAGCTACAGCATCACCACGAACTCTTATCACTCCTAATACCCATAAGAGAGTCTTATCTAAGCTTTAAGGCCCCACTACGATGCAGGAGATCGTCATCAGCCTTGTGGCGGCTGTACGGTCTAGCATTACTCAACCCTTAGGGGGTTCTGTAATCTAGCGCTCGAGACATAACTTTGCGCCTGCGCAATGAGCTTCTCCACCTCATCTTCCTCCTCATCTGACTCCTCACCACTGAACCAAAGCGAAGAGTTGTTTTTTGTTAATATCCCTTTTCCAACCCCCCCCCTTTAAGCTTACTAATTTCGACTTCACATTTTCCATCCGGGCACCTTGACGCCACCCTCTCGCGTAGTAGATCCAGAGCCTCTGCCCAGTTCCCATCCAGCAACTCCACATTGCGCAGGTAGACTCGCTCCATCCTGCTACCATCCAGCTTGCGGAAGAAATTTTCTAGCTTGCCCGGGCCTAACGAGACGTCCGAGATAGAGAATCGCTTAAGGCGCGGCTAATTAGCGGTGGCAAGGATGGTACCTATGCGATACAAGCCGCCGTCGTTAACATTTGATCCGTGGAAATAGAGGCGTACGTCTTCGATGTCATGCCCAGAGAGAATAGCGCACAGGTACTGGTCGATGGGGCAGTGCTCCTCGGGTCGGAGATGGCGGTCGCGGATCGGCGGTTGGTTTGTACTTAAAAAGAATTCCGTGAGGTGCTGGCTTGCAGAGCGGAGGTCTGGCCAGGAGGGGTTATTTGGGTCATGGCCAGGGCGAATCATAGAGTAATGTTTTACGGTGGGGAAGCAACGGATTAGTATGTTGAGGACGGTTGCGTCTGCTTTGTGGATGGCGATTGGTAGCTCAGAAAGGATTTTCGCTGGTAAGAGTTCTGCCCCTCCTTCAAGATCTTCAATTGTCTGCCAGTCCAACGGGATGGCCATAAGTCGGGGCAGCTCGTCTAGGTGGGTTGATATACGAGTTGGGTCGTCTGAACATCGGTTCAGGTAATCCCAGCCACCTATTTCGTCGACGAAATGTAAAGAAGTGCCATGTCTCATCCGGGATATCGCCGACGCCAAGGTTTTAACGAAAGACCTGTCCATGATCAGTCTAAACTGCTCTTTGTGCTTCTGCATATACTCTTCGTGACCCTGCCGGAGGATCTCCTGATACCTGAGCGTATCCTCGTCCGTCGAAGCCACATCCGGCTGGCCAATATACTCATCCCACGCCGAGATAATAGCGCTGTAATCTGCCATCGCCTTATTATACACCCCTAGAGGCTGTTCACACACCGTCTCATCATCGGGGTCGTATCCACCTAAATACCACGTCTCGGCCCGGTAGTCACAGCTACTGCTCAATGAATTTAGGTCATTCTCTCGCTGGTTTTTGTACCGTGACAGGTCCTCTGCAAGTTCTTTTGGGCAGTAGTGAAGCACGACATCAATGCTGCGGACCCCCGCTGCAATGAGCGGTGTCCTTGAAATCTTATCTGCGCAGTCAAGGGATGCCTGATCTAGTTGCACCGTGAGGATTAGGCATAGAAACGGCGATGCAAGGCGGTTGAAGAGAGTACAGACAAGACGAGCGCTTTGGATGGTTTTGATGTCGTCTTCATCGCGGCGAGTGTGCAATTTTATGTTTTTATTATTTTGGACGTGGTCGAAAATACTAAGGAGGATATCCATTGGAAGATGGAGAATGTGCATAGGCCGCGTTTTGTCGCGCGGGTATTCATGATTCGCCATATCTCCGGCATTAGAGTTCTCCATTATCGTTGACATGGCTAGTTTCTGTTTGTAAGACAACTCATATGGGCTCACGATTGAGATATATATGCGGCGAGATCGCTGTGCTACGCCGCGGCTTGGGGTCCAAAGCTTCCCTCGACTTCATCTGGATGACTCACGCGGCGTATAATTATTTTCTGCTATTCAAATGGTTTCTATTTGCGCTCTTCAATATATCGCCGTCAGGAAACGTTGGTTAACATCTCAGGCTTGCGCTCCTATCGTAGTTTTCAGCTTATTCGCTGGTCTGTTTGTCGTCAACACTGGTTATGCCGATCATGATTGTCGTTCGTGTCTACCTTGTAAACTTGTCAAATCAACCGGGACGATCCGATTCGTGCCAATCAGTCAACCCTGCTTCCCCACATTTCTATTGATAGGTTCCCCAAATTCAGTTTTCCATGTCTCCGTCTTACCCTTCGGAGATAGATTCACAGCAATACATGCTATATCAGGGAAAGGCGATAATGCGCAATATAAACCACTCCTATCCCCTCATCTTGTCTTCGTAGTATTGTGTGTCATCAAACTAGGGCAACATTATATCAATATAGTACCATCAACTGACATACACTCGATAATGCTACTTATCACTCTCCAAGCCGTGTGTTGCTCCCTGCTGCTCCTAAATAGCAGTGCCTTTGCCCAGCAGACAATCGGGGGCCAGTGTGCGTCCCCAAGCTTCATCTCGACTACTTGAAGACAGGGTACTCCCTGGTCACCACAAGGCTGAAAATGATTTTTCAGCATCGTGGTGAGGCTCGGAAACCCACATCAAAGTGTTATATGAGTTTGAAAGGTGCAACGAGCTCGGGTGGTGCTGTGGGTCGAGGGGTCCTATTATACTTCAAATTGACGCCCTCTGCAACTAGGCGCGACGGCGACGACGTGATCGTAAATTTCAGAGTAGCCGGGGTTTGGGCTGTTCAGGAGGTGGTCACACAACACGACCGACACAAAAATACTGGAATTTTCAATGGACTCACAAATTTAGAATCAATTAAATTCAAAGTACTAATATTTGTCCCGTCATGGGGTGCGTCCCTCGATGCAGGGATGCACGTTAGTTGTAGAATACGATTAATGCGAAAATATAGGAGATAATTATAAATGTGCAGATTTTGAGATGCTTGAAGTCAAAGTCCTTATGATGTTTCTCGGCACAGTTGGTTTCTCGCCACGTATGGACGGACGTTAGTAGGAACTAGCACGATCTGAAGCACAATTCCCACCTATCCTCCACCTCCGCAATGCGTTCTGACTGCGAGCAGCATCATCCTTTGTACATGGTCTTAGAGAGTATCCACGCGGAAATGGTCTTATTCAGGGCCTACTTTAACGACTGGTGGCAACGAAGCCACCGATGCAAGCATTGGCAAGAACCTTCTTCTCAGGCTATCGTTTTACGTAAGTGTATGATTTAGTCTCTCGCCTACTACGGTAGCTACTGAACAATCCAATCTCTAGTTTACCTACGATATACCCACCCCTCTATAAACATCTCTGTTCCTCCCATTGATACTAGGTGGCGTGGGTTTTGAAAAATCTGATTCCAGCGTGTGCCGTTAATCTGTTTCATATTTGGATGCGTAAGCTCAATTGCGCAATAATGAGCTATACTGTCCAGGTTTGACGCCCTCCTGCCAACTCCAACAACGTCATCTGGTCTAATTGTTCGTAGACTATAGTCACCCTAAAACAACGCAGCTGAAGATACACTATCTTTAGAGAAAAGGTCACTTGGGTCTGTTGGTATAATCTCCCGGGGGCCAAGGGCATTCATAATGCTTAGACTGATACCAGCATCTTCTAATATGACTATGCCAGTACTGTCATACAGTCGTCTCTTCTTATTATCAATCCCTACACATTTTATAAGAAGATCCTTCTTTTTTGCAAGCTCCCCAGAAAAGTCACCAGTAATGAGACAAATGTTCAGTACTTCTGCCAAGTAGTTAAAGTAAGCGGGAGGCTGAAATGTATTGTTGTAGACCCTGGAAACATCGTGGCCTACTAAGATAGGAACAAGACCCATATCTGTTGCAATAGACAGCCACTCCTTATATGGGAATATTTTGTCCCACACTTGATCGTGCTTTTTTTTCTCAACATTAAGTACTGTTTGACTTTGTCTCGCCATGATACCCATAACTTAAAAGATAGCGTGAAGGTACTGTATAGTGTAATTTACTGCCAAGACTAATAATATATATGTTCCGGCCCAACCGCGAGTTTTGCCAGCTCGCGAGCTGGCCAGCCCGCTCGCGAGCTGGCCGGCCCAACCATAAAGTGGCGGTGTAGAATAGTATCGTAGAAAATTCAAATCTTCCTATATTCTACAACTATTGACAGTTATGGCTACTATTGCTTTAATTAACCCATTTCCAAACGACGTACGCACTGCTTTTAAGGCCTATATAAGCAGCCCTACTTACTACAATCAAGAGCAATTCTCACACAAAAAATGGAGATAGATACGTACTATACTTAATGGTCCAACTGCTTTTACACCACACGATAAAGAGAGTACAAATCTAAAGCACCATACACTCTCTAGTTTTAAGCTTATTAATAATAAGCTATAACGTATTTCACGGGCGAGCTGGTCACACGGGCGAGCTAGTCACTAAAACACCAAAATTTAACTATTACTACTACTACTACTACACCACCACCCTACATAATAACCCTTATTCGATCGTAATTGATTCCTGGCGCCTCTCGCACGTACGGGCATTATGGCCCATAATACCACATATGCCACAGCGCTTCTGTCGGCCTATAGAACCCACCTGCCGACTACTCTCACTTGCCACCTCTGTACGGACTTAAGCTTCAACCTCAGCACTATGAACGATATCCTCCCCCTCTTGTACGGAGAGACTACCGCCTTGCATTATACGCCTCTTACGCTTCCTTTCCCTCCTCTTTTTCTGTTCATTTGCTGCTTATAGAGCCTTAACTTCTGCCTTGAGTAGAATAGCAGAATGCATCATAACCTAAGCTCCTTTAGCAAGCCGGCTTAGTGCGTCATTAATTAAGCTAGGAGAGCTATCCTAATGCTGTCTAATGCGGTTCTTAACGTGCTCTGTTTGAAAGTCAAGCTCCCTTATAGTTTAAGGAGTCTTTAAAGTCTAATTGTTACTCTTAACTATAGGAGGAGTTAGAGTTCTCAAGTGTAGATTCAAGTGCAAGAGAACATTCTATACGTCGTATAGAACTAGTCCTGTAGCTTAGAACCCACTCTTAATGTTCTGCTCTATAAATGCAGCTTTAAATGCTTCTTTAAATACGGAGAGAAACTCAAGCTTTGTGATATGATTTAGCCTGTTCCATACGAAGGTTTTAATCTGCTTTCCGTACAAAAGCTTTAGTAGAGCAAAGCAGCTAACGTCAAGTGGCTGAAGTATATGTGACAAGTGTGGTGGCATATAGAGGGTGATTATCTTCCGTTCTATACAGTACTGTTGAAATTAAGCAGAGACATAGCTCTTATGTCCGTTAAGAATAAGAAGGCGATAGGTTCTGATTGTACGAGTGCTTGTATGTTAATTAAAGTGTTGAATCCACTCGTATCCAATTGAATTTAAAGTCCACCTATTCTCACTTAGCGTAATCACCTAATCGTCTAGTAATCCTAAGTCCTCATACTAAGCAGAGAGGTGATTCTACGCCTTAAAAATGATAAATGGCAGGAGTGCCCATCTGTACGAATTAACACCTTAGATAATTAACACCCATTCCCTATTTCCTAGCTGTATAGTCTTTAGATAGCTCTTTGCTTCTAAGCTTATGACTACCTTTATAGTAGCAATAACTCCCATTACGAAACCTGCTTCATTAAAGTTGTAGATGTCCTCATCTAAGATGCTGTATTTTGCAATAGTGTTTCGTACAAGAGAGAACCACTCTTAAATTATCTTAGGATCTTTGCATTTTGCTCATTTATAGTCATACCTCTAACTAAACTTTGATTTAATTTCCATACGACGCTTTATAAAGCTAGTAGCCTAGTTTATCCTAACAGGGCTCTCGCCTTATTTAGAGAGTAGAAGGTCTGCCATTTCTTGCACAGCTTGTGGCTGGGGTGGAAATCCACGTGAATCTAGGTTGAGGATGTACTAAACAAGAGCTAACTCTTCGTACGGAGTTAATTTTCGTGAGTTAGGGGTAGAGTTGCATTAAGAAGTAATACCGTTAAGTTGCGTATGTAGCGACTTAAATGGGACGTCGTACGACATTGCAGCAGCTTAAATACTCTTAATATTACCTTCTTTAAGTGCTTTAATAGCAAGAATAATTCTACCTTCTTAATTAGAGGTTTAGGCTTGTGTTGGTTGTAGCATGTTTACTTTTGTTAAGTTGACGCGTTTTGGTGTTTTAGTGACCAGCTCGCCCGTGTGACCAGCTCGCCTGTGAAATACGTTATAAACAGAGCAATAAACGAAGTAATAAACAGCACCCTTAATATATAGTTCAAAAAGCAGAGGTGTTTAACATTATTACGTAAGAGCATCTAAAGCTTCTACATGTAGACTGTAATAAGGTTTAGCCTACTATTAAGCAAAAATACTATGGAATAAAGCGAGAGGATGTTGAATTTATACTTAAACAGTGTAAGAACTATACACTTAATTAACTAAATACAACAAAAGCTCTATTAGTCCCTATTATAACTAGACAAGCTTAGGAGAGGGTTCAAATCAACTTAATTAATATGCGCCACAAGCCTTTAGGACAATATAAGTGGATTCTACATATAAAGGATCACTTCTTAAAGTATACTATGAGACAGCAAGCAGGGCGCAGGTTCTAGGGTGTTGGGCTTGGTGGGTTTAGCCGTGCCAGTTCAGGCAAGGCTCCCTCGCTTCGTCCAGGTGCGCTGCCTCTTTAGGTTTAGCGGCGCCAATACGCCCGAGCGACTTCTCGTCTCCGATCCTTGTTCCACTGCGTCATTTACTATCTGCTATCTCGAACTTTCATACCATCCTCCAAGGCTCTTGCCATAATTATCAGTGTGCCATCTCCATGAGACTTTCGCGCCCACAGCTTCCACGGCGTCCACCATGTCGTCTCCATCCTCTCCAACATCCGACCGTCTTTCTAACCCCTCTAATCTGCCCCAAATCTCCACCATGGCCCCACGAGATCGCTCACGAGGGCGAGATGTCCATATCTACGATTTCAAAGACCCCACCACAGTACTTGGTGGTCTGATCCTTACAAATGGCGTCACAAACACCAACTTTTACTCGATGGTGGAGATTCTTGTTTTGTTTACGAGCGACTTCGAATTACGAGATGAAGGCGATACTCAAATCGAGAAGAATGATGAGCCGCTTCAGCCAGGAAGGTACTATATCAATGCTGCCGGTAAATTTCTATATAATCACCTTGTCGTTCTTAGCTAATTAGACTTTATGAGCAGGTCCTTTCTCGGTCAACAATGAGCCGTGGCTAGTCCGTACGATATCCCATGCCACCGGAACTCGTACCAAATCCTTTAGCGATGCTGTCCGTTCGCGAGATCGTCGATGCGTCATATCCGGGGAAAAGGCAGTTAGTGCATATCTTGACGACTGGACGGGCTTTGAGGCTGCTCATATCTTTCCACTAGCCTACCAAGGCCATTGGATTGAGCACGGCTACGATCGCTGGATTACAATTCCAGCGGAAATAGGAGGAGGTATCAACTCAGTGCAGAACGGCATGTTGCTCAATTCTGCCATTCACCAGCTATTTGATAGCTATAACCTCTCTATTCAACCTGACGTATAGATGCGTTGTAATTTAATTGAAGATATAGCAGCTAATGATTATCTTAGGATAATTACAAGATCGTGTTCTTCTCCCCAGATGGGAAAGGTCTTGCTGGCAAGTACTTGGACCAAGAGTTTCTTGATGACGCTCAACGGCCTGTCGATCAGCTTCTGCGATGGCACTTTAGGCAGGCTGTCCTAGCAAATATGAGGGGCGCTGGCGAGCCTAGGTTCGAGCATGACTTCCCGCCTGGCTCTGATATTGTTGGTGACATTCTCCATGGTCCAAAGTCAGTCGAAAGGATGGAATTTGAGCTGTTTAATCGCCTGGCAGCTCAGGTTGAAGTACATAACGTTTCTTCTACCTAGGCAAGGAAAGCTGTATATTATTTATCGAAGCATTCACCACTAAACCATCAACATTTTTTGGTGCCCATGTTCCACTCTAGACAGTATTACTCAAATATGTTGAGAATATGAGGTTCAGCGCATATTAAGGAGCTGGAGCCACGTGCGTAGGCAGTGGGCGCGGTCCATATATATGAGAATTCGCATCTACGGGTTCTTAGCTCAATACAACCTGTTTACCCAACCTTCTGCTCCTGCTGCCGTATGCCATAATAGTCATGCTAATTGAGGTCTATATCCAAAAAAAAATATATAATAAAGCAAGAAGTAGTAGACTGGAAAAGTGAACTAACCTCACCTAGGAATCCCTTCAGTAGAGGGTACGTTCGCCTGTCTGGGCGCGCATGCAAGGGGATCCTGGTTAGCAGACCATTAAAAACAGCGGCCAAACACCCTGAAAACAGCACCTTGCTAGCTGTCACACTGAGTATTGAAAAGTCGGCAAGAGAGCTACGTAAAACAGTTACAAAAGCTGCCCTTTTCAGTAACCTTCTAGCCGTCACAACGATAAAAGGAGAATATTGAAAAGTGGGCAAGCGAGCTGCGTAAAACAGCGACGAAAGCTGCCCTTTTTCAGCAGCCTTCTAGCCGTCACATCGTTATATGGAGTATACTTGAGGAAGGTGGCAAACTCGTCAGGGATCCCATTACACAGATCCTCAATTGTAGTAGTCATCTTTTTCTGCATTATGCTGTTGTACTTCTGCTTTAACGTTGGGGCTGTAATATCCTGCCATGGGAGAGATCCACGGTAAAAGTAAAGCATAATGTATCCAATGGACTCCATGTCGTCGCGGCGAGACTGCTCTATAAGGGAATTAGAAATATATAGTAAAGGCTTAATGTACACATACCAAAACCAAGATGGGTGTAAATGGACACATAACTAGAAGTACCAGTTAAGCTCTTGTTCTCTCTGTATGGGATGTAGAGACCGGTCTGAGGGTCGCAGTACGCCTTAGCTGTACCAAAATCGATCATATGAACTATATTACTATTTGCAATACCCATTATGACGTTTTCTGGTTTAAAATCACAGTAGATGAAGGACTTGCTGTGGATGTATTCAATACGCGAAATGAGCTGGTCCACTAGGAGCAGGGTGGTCTTCAGCGAGAACTGCCTGTTGCACTGGTTGAATAGGTCCTCTAAACTAGGTCCGAGGAGGTTAATAGCCATGGCATTGTAGTTACTCTCAGTTCCAAACTAGTGCATGCGCGGGATCCTGATACCACCAGCTAGGGTCTTGTAGATACAGGCCTCATGTTCGATCTAGGTTTGCTTAGCCTTGACGTCCTCAAACTTAATAGCAATAACCTTGCCGGAGATGATGCTGGTGCTGCTGAAGACGACACTGAAGGTGCCTTTTCCGATTTGACAGCTAAGGCGGTATGTATTACCCACGTAACAAATCTATTCCTCACAATACGTTAGCATTAGGCTATAAGAGTTGCACATGTCGGATGGAGAAGAATTACCTAGGCCTTGGGGTCCGCAGCTTGGGTTTGGCAGGGCAAGGAATTAGAGTCCTTATTGTCGTTGTCTTTAGGGTTAACACAGACAGTAGCACTTGCGCCAAGCTCGCCCTGTCGGTAGCGCTCCTCTGCATATAGCACACGGAAGAGCTGAGTTAGGAAGCCGCGCTTCTCGGCGTTCTTGGGCTTCTTGTTGAACCAGGAGTTCGTGGCCTCTCGTGTTATTTCGTCGAGCCTTGCTACATCAATGCCCTATAGGATGGCCGGGCTTTAGTTTACAATGAGGCCCGCGATATGGACAAGGAGGTTGATGTGTTCTGTGAACGCCGTTAGTTCAGTCCCATAATTGCTTTAAGCACAAGGATGAGGATAGGTAAGGAAAACATAGGCACCTACCGTATAGATACAAGTAATCCGGCTTCGCATGTCTAATAGGCGGCCACCATGGCGGCGTCATCATTGCACCCTTGCTGTATGGATACGTAGACTGCTTCTTTGGCTCGAGTAGATTGATCCATGCCTTGCTGAGGACGATGCACCCTTCCCGCTAGATGTCCGTGAGGCACTAGTGGTAGAGCCTTTAGCGGGCGTCATTGTCACCGATGACGATTACGGGATGTTCATATAGGTGCTCTTTTTTGCGTCCTTAGGACGGCCTTTGGTTGTCGTAGACATGAGTATCGTTGCTTATAGTTGGCATGTCGCTTGCTTTGCAGGTAGGTGAGAAAAGTCAAATATTAACGCGGTGACATGTCGAGGAATGGAGAAACAGAAAGAAGAAAGATCAATAGCTTTTAATAAGAAATATCAGCAGGGATGTGTAATTAGGCATAGAGGGGGTGTGTTGTCTCTTGTAAGTTTTGCTCTCATTTCATAGCAAGCCACGACTATTTGAAGATGTCAAAGATCTAATCCCTCTAGTAATTCTGGCAACCCAAAATTGAGGGTCACCACCTAATGGTCTCACCTGATGATCTCAATGAACCCACACAAGGTATCCACCGACTGATCCTTGCAATGACCAGTATCCACTGACTTATCCTTGCAATCAACTCCGTCCTTGAGGATGTTAGTAATGACGGAAGTTATAAGTTATTAGTAGCTGTTTAGCAGTTGGGTACAATTCTAAGCGAGGAGTGGGTGGTAGCGTGGACAGTGATATTTAGCCAACGGTCAAAGCCACGACTAAAGTATCACGTGCTCTTGTTTTCAGATGGTTGCATGTCCAACCGCATCATAAAAGCTAGCTTACAGCATAATGTCATATTTTAGCAGCTGGTAATGGATTTAATACCTATCTTGCGCCAATTGAACTCTTAGCAAGTTCTAGCCTCCTGATGCTGCTAAGCCTTAGGCTATGGCAAGCGACTCCCACGCAACAGCATCGAATTCGCAAACCAACTTGCAATAAGACAGTCACGCAAATATCTATATGATATGGTTACTAGTGAACCCTGCCTCAAACACAACACAAAGAAAGATTCGAATGATTATCAGATTAAGGACCTACACGGCACTTATTAGCATTGGTCTTGCCTTAAGAAGTCCATGCCATTTCTACAGCACGGAATTTATGGTAGTTAATGATCTAGGAACAAGACGAGAAAATTCGCAAGCAAATGCTACGCGTTCTTTTTCTAACCATTCCTCAAACAAAACACGACCACGCTAGACACAGGTATGTTCTTCTGCGAATATTGTAGTGCACGAAAGCAGAGCATGATGTTCCTCTAGCAGGTGTAACAGAATAAAAAAAGCTACAACTAGAGCATCAGGAATCCCAGATAGTAATCGCTCCATCTGCTGCAAGGGAACTACCTTGATCCCGCTGAGTCCCCTCTCTTCATTTTGAGTGGTTATAAAATCAAGTCCAGGCAAAGCTCTCTCGCTCCTATGACCTAGTTGTATTTCTGACATATACCTAGCAGCAAGCTTCTAGATGTCAGCTTCGCTATAATCGTCAACGATCAGTTGGCCCGATTACATCGTTAACAAACAGATAGCAACAGACTTCTACATAGCAACTGCGTCCTCGTGGTTCTTAGGCTCTCTAGTAGCTGGCATAGTCAGCAAAGAGCTGGCGGCACACTCCAATTTGTCAACTTCGGCTTTTTCTCGCTCGGGCATTAAGTTGATCGCATCTAGTCAGGACAGGTGCTTCTCTAACTCATCGTCTAGACTGGTTCGATCATCTCTGTAGGCCGGCACGTCCATAGCTCTATGATCAAGACAGGTAGGAATGCCTTGCAAAGGAGCAGCGTTAGGAATAACGCTCCTAGCCTCTTTTAGCTTTGTCATAATATCTCCAATGTCGTAATAGCCGTTCCGAAGCCACTGAATGCCTGCTTCCTCAACTACCTCCCGAAGCCGTTTGAATTTCTAGAGCAGAATGTCAAAGTTGAACAAGCGATGTTGTTTAACCATAGTGCTTTAGCTCTGACTAGAATCAACCATGTGGTTTAATTGTGTATACATATCAAATTCCTTTCTGTCTTTAAGCACCTTTAAGATGTTGTATCTAGATTTGTTAATCAACTTAAGAAGCTCGTTAATGATAATTTACGCCTCCTAGATCTCCTCAGTTTCTTTAAGCTTTTCTACTAAAGCTGACTATCCTTCTATTGCGCTCTAGATCTCATTGAAGTTTTGCGCAGTTGTCGGATCGTAGTCCGGGTAAAGATCCTATCATTGTTAGAAACACAAAACGAAAAAGAAGCTATTAACTTACACAGAGCACCCCCATCTCATTACTCCGGTCCAAATGTTTCTCTCTATTCCTTAAATCTCTGCTAATATCACCATCACTTAGTCGTTTCAACAAAGCTGGCTTGTCGTTAGGTTTCAAAAAGTCCATTTTGATTGCTAATAAGTAGTTCGAGGAATGAAGGTCGTCTGCGTAGGTAGAAGGCCACACGAGACAGGACGAGTAGGAAATCAATGGCTTTATATGCTGCTCTATCTCCAGTTAGCGTTAGAGAAAAATGAATCAGACAGGAAGAAGGGAGGTTGGCTGCTTTATATGTGACAAGTCAGACGCCCATGCTGTCGTTCAATCTGCAGATGCTGACAAAACCGATTTTAAATATCATAGAGGGAAGAGTATTAGGAGTAATGACTAGGTTCTGGCGCGGGCGGACCGTCCTTCGTCTCTAGAGTGGTTTCAAGGCAGCGATTGCGCCTTAATTGTAAAGATATTTAAGCTAGGATGGATGGAAGTTTTCGCGGGTGCTAACATATGTAGCGTCAATTTCCGAGATAGAGCGAATTTCTCGCTGATGCTATGGACCCCCAACAGTTCGGTTGTTGGCATATACAATGTGTCAAGGCAACAGAAGAAAATAGATGTGGAGTGGACGTGAAGATTGTTTAGATTTGCTGAATAAAGCAGTCTATAAACAAACGGCTCAAACTATAGAAAAACAATTGGTCTGCCTATCGAACACAAACCCATCTCCTCAACCGCCTAGCTGCTCTAGCCCACCTCGCTTCTGCTGATTTTTTATAGATGTGCTCCTCCTTCCCCTTAGGGGCTCACCAATCTCCTCAGGCCCCTACCCTCTATCTCACAATGCGTCGGGCTCGTCTAGGAAAGTCGATCTCCAAGTGTACCTTGCGCATATGCCGTGACAGAGCATCATTGCGACTGACAGTCACGGTACAGAACTGGCAGTGTACCTCTTTCTTGCATGCGTTGTGAATTGTGTCTTCGTGTCGAGTGAGATCGTAAGGGCGTGAGAAAATGGCGTTGCACGGTTTGTCTGTTGACAGGTTAATCCGTTCGCATTTGTGGGGGCTAGCCTGGGAGTCGCGAGGGGCCGCGGCAACCCCGTCAATCAGAGAGGCTGATTGGCGATGTCTCTGAAGCTTATGCTGCTTGAGTTTTGTTAGCGTATCAAACCGTAGTGTGCATCCGTGGTAGGTGCAAGTGTATGTCCCACTATTGGCATTCTATTTTGCTGGCTTTTCGAGCTCCAACGCATCTGTTGCATATTCTCCGTTGCTTGGCTCTACAGGTGGCAAGGCGACCGGTAGTTGACATAAATGATCTGCTATAATTTTGGCCTGTTGTCGCTGCTCTAAAACAAATTGGTATTGCTGTTGTGTTGCGCCTGGTACCAATCGAGGGGCGGGGGCAAAGCTCGACCCGCCACCAGACGCCGCTGGGGACGAGTTCAAGTATGATAAGTAACTTAGCCGACAGCTGGGTGAAGAGGTGTCATTAAGATCCTGCGATTCCTGCGAAGTTGGTTTTAGGAATGGGTATTGCATTTGAGGGGACAGCGGCATTGTTGCATCCTCTTCAGTTCCACAATAGTCAAGCACTTCCAATCCCAGTGCATCAGTTTCTGCCTCCTGTTGTTTCTGCATGTGTATTGCAGTGCCTAGACACACTTGCTGTGACGATGGCTGTAAATTGAACTCTTGGTGCGGAGACTGGTTTCCGAGTTGTGACTAAGTTGAGGCGCTCAAGTGTTGGCTGTCTGCAGCTTGCAATCTTTGAGAGAATACGTCCAAGTTCTGGGAAGGCGAGAGCATCGTCGACCCTTGCGACGGGGCCACCGATGTGAATGTGAAGTTCGGGCTGAATAGCCACTCGTCGGTGCTTAGGTTCGCCATTTTAGATGGTTGTAAGTTGTTAGGTGAATGGGGTATGATTAATGGGATATAATGAATGGGATATGATGAGCGGGAGTTTAGCTGCTTTATATGCTGCTAATCCTTGTATAAGCATTTCACGGTCTTGATGGGCAACCTCAAAGCCCTTAATATACTACTCCCCGCCCCCCTCCTGCCAGCTCCGTTGTTGGCATATACAACGTGTAAAGGCAACAGAAGGGAATATATGTGCAGTGGAAGTGGAGATTGTTTAGATTTGCTAAGTAAAGTGGTCCATAAACAAACGGCTAAACTACGATATAAAAAAAAACCCCCCAAAATTCCAATCCGTACTTCCCCAACTCGACTCAATTCCATCTTACACCATTTGATCAGCAGCAGTAATCAATTGCATATGAACCGTAAAGACCCAGATCTTATGAAAAGCCTTCATTTTAACGAAGTTTGTCGATACACTTAAAAAAATGCTTGGCGGTTCTTCTGCAGTTGCCGACAGTCACCTAGGCGTCCTGGAATGGTGTAGGGTCCCGCTATCGTTACATCCTGGATTTTGAACCCACAATATATAATTGCCATCATTCTAAATGCTGTATCAACGTCAAGACAAGTTACCGCATAGTCCAAGATGCCTATGCATATCTCGATACTAAAATATTAGAAATTTTAAAGATAAATATAGATTGGTATATGCATACTGTTAAGCGCCCTTGCTAATGAACCATACCCGCAACAAAGGACGGCTATAATCCAACTCCTTTATGCACGCATAGCAAAACGACAATGTTTAATAAATGAGATAACTTACAAGATCCTCTTCAGTGTCCACTTGAATTGTAAGACCTATGAAGGCCTTCAAGACGTCAAATGTACAATTTTAGTCACGGGCTAGAGGCTCGATTCTCTCTTCAAGTTTTTGCTTTAAGATAGGTTAGTATATAAACTCTAATTAGGGTTAATAGATTTACCTTAAGCTTGTCAAAACTTAAGTCGAATCCAGCAACGTCCAGGTATTCCACCTGTACGCTATACCTATCTGCCATTCCTTGTTCCACTTGGTAGCCTTGATTCTTGCTAAGAGCAAACCGGTGCAGGCCCCAGTTTAGATTAAACGCTTACTTTGCAGAAGAAAGAATAACACATTTAGAAACTAACAGGCTCTGCGTTACCTGCCGGAATATAGGGTCTAATTTATTGATTAATAATTAAGAAATTTCTCGCGAATGCGTCATCAAGACATCAGGCCTAAAAAAAGGAATAAATATATCAATAATGGCTAGTAAAGCTTGCTTTTGATACAGCGTTAGCGTGAATTCCTATTAGATCACGAATTAGAACATAGGCTTTCGCACGTGGTTTCTTTCTACTCACCTTAGAGCTCGTATCCGAGCTGCCTAGTGTGCGTCATGGGGGACCGTCGGTTCGGAACCGTCGGTTCCGAACATTTCCAGACCGGACCACGGTCCGGTCTGGAAAATCAGGAAAAACCGACCAGACCAGTGCAGTCCCCCAACAGTTCCTTAGCAGACTGATCACAGTCACGTGTATAAGGCACGTGATAGATAGCTTGAGAATATCTACAATTTCACCATACTATAGAAGCAACGGTTACCATGAATATTACTATATAGTAGCTTCAGTAGAATAGTTTCATTAGGTTATTACCATCTATCTACTTTGCTTGCTTAGACTTTATTGCCAGGAAAGGCGAACCTAGTCATATAGAGACCCATTGCCTAAACCAACTTTATATCCTTCTGCTGGATTGTAACCTGCTTTGTATGAATTGCTGCTAACTAAGTCACTAGTTTAGTGGTTACTATAATGATTACTATAGAGCTGTAGGTTCACTTACTCTCAAACTCCTTTATAAGTGTTGTCTTAGCTGCCTCCTAGAGCGTAGAGACTGCAGATGCTTAAAGTTGATAACCCAGCTTAATATCTTCTACTATTCCCTTAATGAGGCGAATGAACAGCACATGTGGAATGAGTAGTTCTACTAACTTTTAATACTGCTTGATTTCATAAAGCGCAACAACTATTTAAGGTTAGTAGGAAGGTCTATAGTAATCATTATAGTAATTAGCTTACTACCTGGTTTCTAGCAACGTTTTGGCTTTAGGAGTAGTCCCTTAGTTCTAGTCTTTAGTCTAGTCTTTAAGGGTGCTTTCTATAGGGCTTTCTAAGCAAGAGACAGCATTTTAAGTGGTTCTTTTAGACTGAACTTCTAGCTAGGAAGGAATGATAGGATTAGGCCTTTCTTCTTCTTCTTATTAGATTGTGTATTTAGAGTCTAGAGCTAGAGTTGTTAGCTTTAGCAAACTAGTGTTTCTAGCTAAGCTAGAGAAGGTTAGTATTATTAATTACAACTGTAACTATAGCAATTTAGGGGAGGATTAGGGGTGTGTTAATGCTGTAGAGACCTAGGGTTAAACTCTAAGCTGCTTTCGTCCATTCTTCTGTTTCCTAGTTACTATAATGATTACTATAAAGTAGGAGAAGAGAGCTTACTAAATAGCTAGTAGTAAATCACATAGTTAGGGATGTATTAGGAGGTATAGGGAAGTATAAGGAGAAGTAAAGGTAGGAATTAAGGTAAAGTGAGGTTATTGTTATTTAGTAGGTGTTGCCACCTAAACAAAGTTTACTTAGGGAAATATCATGGGCTTTACCTATTATATAGTAATAGGCATATTAAGTGAATTCTACTTATAAGGACACAGGGCACTGTATCACGAGTAGTTGCATATGGGAGTGTAAGTTGGATATGAGTTAGTGCAATCCTATAGGTCTACTACAAAGGATACAAAAAAGATAAAGGGGGACCTTATAGCTTCCTACCCCTTAAATATCCATATTAGGTCTAACTTAGCTAATTGCCTTTATGCCTAACAGTGACGTCGCAACTAGTCTATAACACCCCTGACCCTAGTCCCTTAAATGTCGTAGTGAGGGGGCATCCCTACACTACCCACAACTACCCTAAGTAAGGAGGCATCCTTACACTACCCCCCTCCTTTAGAGGGTGCTTTGTCTACAAAGCGCGTGCGCAAGCTATGTTAGGTGAGTTTGTGTGTAGCGTAAGGCGAATCGAGTCCGAGAGGATTGCGAACGCTAGATTCTACTTGTTTAATTATGAAATCGTATAGTAGGGGCCTACACTACTAGCGAAAGGTATCTGACTCCTAAGGCGTAGAGTTGTTAAAGGGCGAGGGTGCGCTAACCTGATTCAGACAGCTTTGTTGTAAGCTAGAATATGAAATCAAGGTTCGCCCACTTCCTGTTATTTTCCTCACAACAACAACAACGAAACCCCCCCCCCCCTAAGACTAGTGAGTAGCCCTCCCAGACGTGTAGAGAAGGATACTAATTGATTGTTTTTAGATATAAACCCCATTTGAACGATTTAGTAGGTTGAGGAACTGCGCTGGCGCAGTGGTGATAACTTAGGCTAGGCTGACAGGAATTGCAGATTCCTAATTTTGAAAATGCTGGTTCCTGTGCCCTCTAGGGCCCTTGCGGATTCCTTCTGCGTCTTGTGCGTTTGCTGCCTTTAGGTAATCTCTTGTGGGGCTGCGGCCTATACTTGCGTCTAGTCCCTAACTAGCTCAAAGTGTAGTTACTGCACTTCGCAGCATTCTGCGTGTGTTCTGGTGGGTTTCCTGTTGCTTTTCGGTTTTGCGTTTAGGTTTGTTTAGTGTTGACTTATAGGAATAGCTGCCCTGGTTCCTTAGGCCTAAGTTCACCACCCTCGTCACTACTAAAGCAGCCACCCCCCTCCTTAACGCTGACGTCGTTGCTGCTACCATTAAGGCCAACTGCGTGCTGTTGCTTGCTGCTGCCTCTGTCCCTAAGTTCCGCTCTAAGGCGGAGCGTGACCTCTACAAGGAGGCACGCGCCACTTAGGCCGCCCTTGAGTTAGGGCTGGCTGTAAGTAGACCCCCTTCTTTTGTTTGTTTTAGTGCTGACTCTAAGCAGCAAATTCAGTCGTCACTGTGCTATCTGCAGACGGAACAGGAGAGCGTCCTAGCTCTCCTAGGGGAGTTAGTGGCTACTATAGGCAAACTGTGCACTGCTGCTACTCCTGTGGCCGTCCTAGCTTAGGGTGGTAGGCAGAAGGAGAGGGATGAGGAGGAGGAGGATAGGGGTGTTAGGGCAGCCTATAGGGCCTAGGTGGAGGAAGACCCTGTGTTAGAGGGGACTTAGGTCTGGTCTTTTGCGTAGGGTCACTTTAACCCTTTGTCTCTCATAGTGGTAGCCGCTCGTTGTAACGCTAGGGAGACGTTTAGGAGGGGTGGCCTCTATAAGGGCTATAACGCTAAGGGTGCCCTAACTTAGAGGGTATTTAGTTTAGTGTCGTAGGTAGTAACGACGCTCTTTTTCCTGCTTTACCGTGCCCGTGCCTCTTATGATTATATCTTGGCTCGCCCGTTTCTTATGCTGTAACCCATCTAGGTAGATCATTCTGCAGACCTAGGAGGTTGGGGTATTCTATATAGAACTCTTAGATTTTGTAGGGAGAGTTCTTGAAGTTTGTCACGGGGTACCATTCCAGGTCTAGATTGTATCTAACCCAGCTAACCTAATATTAGAGTTGCTTCCGTTAGAGCCTCATAGCAAGGATCTGTTCAACTTCCCATTCCTCTAGCCTGTCTATGACTTTGCTGCTGGGCTTAGGAGGTTCTTGTCTAGGTAGGGGGTTACTTAGAGCCTTAATGAGGACATCTAGTGAGAACACATTATGTATTTAAGAACCCATAGGCAGTTCTAATTAAAACGCATGTCTAATCCGTTCCAGCACTATATAGGGTCTAATCCATTGTTAGGCTAACTTGCGGCTAGGGCAAGAGTTCCTTAGGTTTTTCGTTAATAGGTATACTCTATCGCCTTCATCCTAGTCAATGGCCCTTTAGCGTCAATTCACATGCTTAGACATTTCTTCCTATGCCTTTGCCATGTTCTCCTTTGCGTAAGCCCATGTAGTGTGCATTTAGTTGGCAACTGCTTTAGCTTCTTCTTAGTTTAGGGTCTCCTAGGGGTTAGTGCTCTTAGGGGTGTTCTAATCCTAACTTGTATGTAGATCTATTCTGTATTTGAGTTAGTAGGGGGTCATTCTAATGGATGCGTAGGGCAATGTCATTTACACGCAATCCATAATAGGGAGGAGCTCACTCTAATTATCCTAGTAGTAGGATACAAATGGCCTTAGTCTCTAATTAATATACTAGTTCATGATTTCTGTCTGCCCGTTAGTCTGCTTATGATAAGCTGTTGACAGCTTAATCTTAACGCTGATAATCTAGCAGAACTCATGCTAAAAGGACGACACAAATTAGGGTCTACAGTCACTAATAATTAATACTAGGGTATGTCTAAATCAATATATCCATTTAATGAACAATTACGCCATTTGCTGCACATTTGTAGTCTTATAACACAGTATGGTCACCAAACTCTTCCTAAGTTGGTCTATAAACACCAGGATGCTGTTGTACCTGTGCTTGTCCCTTAGGAACTCCTTAAAATCCATCGTAAGGTGTTGCATAGGGTAATCAGGTACTAGTAGGGGGTATAGGAAGCCCTGTTGCTTCGTGACATTAGTGTGCGAAAGGCGGCATGTCACGCAGTTGCGTACGTACTAGAGGCAATCTGCTTCCATTCTAATCTAGTGATATTTTAGAGCGAGTAACTGATAGGTCTTCCTGCTGCTTAGATGCGCTACTGATACTTAGTCGTGAGCCTCTTAGATCAGTTTCGTACACAGTTTAGTGTGGCGTTTCACACATAGGCAGCCTTTGTATAATAGGAGCTAGTCATTTATTACGAACCTGTCTAGTAGGGGTTGTTTCACGCGTGTCTTAGTGAACGACCTCTGATTGTCTACATATAGTGCTTTAATTAAGTTAAACAGCACCTGCACTCTTAGGGTGTCTATTGCATTAATTGATGCCACGTAGTTGTTGGCCAACTTAGCACTAATTCAGGGGTGTAGACAGGCTGGGCTGAGTAGCACCCTCGTGCAACTATCTAACTTAACTCTCTGCTGCGTTACCAAGTCTTAGTCTCTTCAGCTTAGAATATCAGCCTTCTGGTTATTCTTACTGGCTGTATACGTAATGTGGAAGTTAAAGTCGGAGAGTAATTCCATCTATTGTACTTGCTTTACAGTGAGGACCTTCGTTGTCATAAAGTATTCTAGCGATTAGTAATTAGTGTATACATCAACTTAGTGCTGTACTAAGGCTAACTCAGGTCTCCATTTTTAGAAGGCTTTTACAATTGCCAACAGTTCCTTATCATGGATCTCCTAGTTGATCTCATGCCTAGATAGGACGTGACTGTAGAAGCTTATAGGGTACTATAGCTTGTTAGGGTGCTCCTGGCTAAGGACACCGGCTACGACTCTGTTAGAGGAGTCTGTTTCCAGCTTCGTAGGCAGTTTGGGGTTGAAGTGGTGCAGCGCCTGCACTGCTAGTAGTTGTCGTCAAAGCTCCTTAAATGCATTCTCACATTCCTTAGTCCACTGAAACGGTTCTAAGGGGCTTGTGATGGTCGTAAGGGGCTTCGCTATCTTACTAAAGTTGCGTATAAACTAGCAGTAGAATCTGCAGAAACCTAGATAGGACTTCACACTAGTGACGGTGGTTAGTCTAATCTAATTACAAAGTGGTTTGATAATGTTAGGATTTGCTTTTACACTAGAAGTGGTTAGTATGTAACCTAAGTACTTCGTACAGGTCACATTAAACTCGCATTTCTTAATGTCAGCTTGCAGTCCAGCTTCGCAGAGCTGTTAGAGGACTTTATGTACGTGCCCTATGTGTTCTATAGGGTCCTTAGAGTAGATGAGAATATCGTCTAGGTAGGCAGTACAGAAGTCATCTAAGTACAACATTAGGACGTCGTTTATATATCACTAATACGTAGCAGGTCCGTTTGTCAACCTAAACGGCAGCACTTTGCACTTATAAGATCCATAGCAAGTCTAAAAGGTAGTATACTCTTTAGAGTTAGGGTGCATTTGTATGCAATGGAAGGCTTGTCTAATATCCAGCTTAGTGAAGATCTTAGCTTTTAACACCTAACTAAGCAACTTGTTAATGTAGGGTATCAGGTACAGATCGTTGCAGGTAAGGCTGTTTAGCTTGTAGTAAT
>KV459541.1:0-55754 GCA_001662645.1 Pseudogymnoascus sp. 03VT05 | reverse complement strand
AGGTAGGAAAGCTGCAATAAACTGAGCAAAGCACTCTGCAATAGGCGCTGCATGCTTGCTTTTTAATAGGTATAGTTGTGTATACTTTGAGAAGTGATCCTTTATATGTAAAATCCATTTGTATCGCCCTAAAGGCTCATGGCGCATATCAATTAAGTCGATTTGAACCCTTTCCCATGCTTTACTAGAGATGATTGGAACTAATGGAGCTTTTGTAGTATTTGGTCGGTTTAAGGTGCAATTCTTACACCGTTTAAGTATAAACTCTACATCCTCACGCTTTATTCCATAGTACTGTTGCTCAATTGTAGGCCATACCTTCTTATAGTTAGTATAGTAAAAGTAGGCATAAGCTACAGCTCTACCTAGAGCTTAAGCTAGAATAGAACATGAATAAAAGGCTTACCTTATTTCGGCCTGCATGTAGAAGCTTCAGGTGCTCTTGCGTAATAATGTCAAATACCTCTGCTTTTTGAACAACATATCGAGGCTGAAGATATTGTATATTGCTTTTCTTATAAAGCTTCTCATCTATAAGCTCAAACTAAGACTGCGCACGGTGCTTAAGATTACTACTCTCTTAATTAGATGGTGTATATGTTGTAATATTCTGTAGTATATTGCGCATTTAGCTCCATTTTGCGTGTGATAATTGCTCACGATTGTAGTAAGTAAAGCTACTTATATAGGCTTCAAAANNCATAATTATCGTGATTACAGACAGGAAGTAGGAAGTAGGATTTGAATTTTCTAATACTATACTATCTACACCGCTCCTCATATTGTCGGTTAGGCTACATTGATAGTTGGGCTGCATTTACGGTTGGGCCGGCCCATTCACGAATGGGTAATATTGGTGGTTGGGCCGGAACATATGCAACCGTGCTGGTAACGGCTTTGATCTTGTATCATGCTGTGCTAATGGCTGCAAGAATGTCGGGTTGCCGATGTGCAATTGAAGGTATATCCTGCAGTTTGCTAAGTTAACAATAACCGTTGACATCTAATATCGAGGTGATAGAATGGCACAATCTGACTTGTGGATCAATAACTCACAAAATTTACGGTCTTGGAGGCTGCTAAGTGTTCTGTATGGGGCAGACAGCACAATATTTAAATGAACAAAATATTCTTATTCCAATTTAATTCCTTGGGGTCGTTTTCTAATATATTACTGCCGAAGTGTTGTGGCGCGAACACGAATACGTGGTTGGGTCGTCTCTATTAACATGAGGGATAATCATCACTTCAACAGCATCGTGAAAGCCAGAAAAAGGGGCCACAAACTTAATTTAACAACACCGCCCATCGCAGAGACCTCCGCACAAGTGTGACGAGAACTATACTTGTACTGTACATAACCTCAAATGAGCCCTCTAATACAGGCACCCCGTATCGAACGCCGCAGGAGTCACGGCAAACGTCCCCACCTTATTATCCTTCCCCAACTGAACCAGCGACTTCGTCTTCGGATTATACTGCGGCCATCCGTAGGTCTTCAGTCCAGTTTTGGGGTTGCGTGCAAACGCCGCCAGAGCACCACGCGCGTACTGCGCCAGCTTAAGCTCGTCGGCATCCTGCTTCACGCCTGGCACTAGTTCCGTGCCAAAAATCAGAAGCACGTCCGAGCCGTGGTAGGCCCGGCCATGCGCTGCTGTCGTGAGCCGGGCGTCTTTGAAGTCACCAAAGTAGCCATAGCGCCAGGTGGGGACGCTGAGGTCGGCGGTGTGTCTGGCGCGCTCAGATGCAGGGCAGGTGCAGTAGTTGCGGCGCTCGTTGTCGTAGTTTGTCTGGCCGTACCCGTATGATGGAGCGAAGACGTCGGCCATGATGCGGTGGTAGGCGGTCTCGTCATCAGTGTTGCCGATGAGGAGGGGCACCTTGATGAACTTGCCAGTCCTGGCTAGCTCGTAGTAGTCGGAGAAGACGGTCTTGCCGTCATTATTTGGAAAAAAGGCTTTGCTGCCATAGGGGTTAGTAGAGATTGGAATGGCGGTGATCTCGGTGGCGGCTTTGTTGCGCATGCAGGCGATAACTTTGGCAAACTCGGTCTCGGTCCTCATGCGGCAGATATCGCAGGTTACACTGTTCCAGTTCCTTTAGGCTTTGGGCAAGGAGTCGGGATCCCATCCGCTGAGTGAGGTGGTTCCTGATAGGAGGGCCATGCCGGAAATGATGGGGTCGTCGACGTAGGCGAAGCTGTACAAATCGACTAAGCCTGCGCCAGCAGAATCTCCAACGAGGGTGATACGGGCTGAGTCACCACCAAAACCGGCAATGTTGTCGCGGACCCAGACGCTTCTCTCAGCATCTCTGAACACATATGTCGCGGACATCGCCCACAACATCGGTGACATCTGGTTGCCCGTTGTGGACGGCGATTTCCTCCCAGCAGCGCCCTCGCAGCTCATCCGCGAGCACCGTTTTGCCAAAGTAACCACCATGATCGGGTGATGCGATGATGATGTAACTTTCTTCACCGACACCGCCATCACCACCCCGGCCGACACCAGCGCCTTCATCTCATCCTACGTTCCGGGCGTGACAACCGCGAATATCGAGCACCTCATATCCCTCTACCCCGTCTCAGATTTCACTGCCGACCCTGCAGTCACGGATCTCTCGAGCGAATTCTTCCGCGCCGCGCGCATCTTCCGCGATATCCTCATGACGTGCCAGCCGATGTTGTACGGGGAGCACATTGCCGCTGCCGGAAACGACGTCTACCTGTACAACTGGAACCAAACGATCCTGGACCCGGTCCTAGAGTCTATTACAAATGAGACTGGGTTCGGGCCGATCCACACCTCGGAATTTGCGTACATCTTTGGGAATTTGTCGCACTACGATGTCAATGGGTACCCGTTCAACCCGGCGCCTGAGGACTATGAGCTGCGAGACAGGGGGTCGAGGTCTTGGTCGACGTTTGCGAGTGTCGGGAAGCCTGGAGTGAAGGGGCGGGATACGTTCCAGGGCGTCGGGAAGGCGTTTCCCAGTGGTGGGGATGAGGTGTATGTTTTTGTTGCTGGGGGACCGCATGAGGGACTGTCGGCGATCGATGGCCCGGACTCGACGAAGGTCCTACGGGAGCAGAAGTTGAGAGAGAGGTGCGAGTTTATCAACTCACCTGAGCTTATTGAGCAGCTAGGGTACTAGAAGTTGTAAGTGTAGGCGAGAATGAGGATTATTAGACAGGTTTGGATATTCGTACAAGACTTGGGATTATTCAACCTAGAACAATATAAGTTATATTTTTAATTTTTCAGTGTATCTCTAATTTTCTGGCCATGAACCCCAACAAGAACCCTTGGATCAGATATTCAAATCATGCATTAGAGGACAATCATCGCAGAACTGCTGGTCCATCAAGTCCATCTCATATGGTGTACTATAAACATTCCGTTCTAAAGGGCGGGTCTTGGTCCTCGTTCTTTCGCGTTCGCGTTTGCTTAGAAAGACAAATCCTTCATACGCCGCCATTATACAGATCAAGGATCTGTAAAATAATCTATTTAATAGTCTTAGCGGCCTATAAAAAGCATAGTTCTGCGCAAAACCTTACGCAGTGATAATGCTAAATCCGAAGGAAGCTTGTGCTACACGACAGACTGTCTGGTTCGCTTTCTCCGCTCACCACAGGTGTGCGTCAAATACCATGGAAGGCGACCTGGGTGTTGCCCATCGGAATAGTCTGGCGATTGTTGACCAGTAAGACACAAGATCCAAAAAAAGAGAAGACAGCACTGCAAGAAGAATTCGGTGCACTTGTTCGTGACACCCATGTATCTAAGGCTCGCCCGTGTCATGAAAACCAACAGGGTGAGAATTGAAACACCAAGGTTGGAGTCGGTGAACCTGTAATTTTATCAGACAAACTTATGGACTCCAAACCCACCACAGACTCCTTCTAAAGGGCTGAACAACTCCGTTACTCACGCTTGGGACCATATAAAGGGGATTGCGGGAGGCTTTAGATAGTTTGCGTAGAAATATATCCGAAGCTTCGGGTCTGAACTGAATCCTTTGCTACCCCCTTCCTCCCACAGGGCTGTTCGTAATGCGTCGGGGTATCCATAGGAAAACAAAACAAGATTTATCACTACGAGTGCTGCCTCGACGACGGTACCAATCCGAAATGCAGAAGAAGCCATGATGTAGACTGGAGCTTACATAACGGAATGGCGAGGTTAAGCTACCAGTTTTTCTTCTTCTACACCATTTGCTGCGCCTGGCCTTATTAAAGATAATGTAGAACGGGGACTGAATAATTATCAGAGGGTTGCCTGATATTGTAAATCAATGATGACAATTCTTGCCTTTGTGAGCTTTTAGTTGGTGGAAAGGAGTTAGAGAGAACGTTTGAGCAAGTTTAGTGGGCTGACGGGGTATGATAATCTGCTACGTGTGGTTGTGCGACGTTACTTGATAATCAATAATCATCGCATAATAATCAATTTCTCTAAAAATAATCTAGCTAGTTGCCAAATGGCAATGCCAATAGCTGTAGGTAGCATGCCTATAAATTCGCCGCCAGAGTGCCAACAACACTAAAGACGGTGTTAATATCGCTCCCCAGCCGCTTCTCTACCACAGTCCAATTAATTATGTTCCAGATGCCAGCAACATATTCCTTCTTATTGTTGAAGTACTGAAGATAATATGCATGCTCCCACATATCCACTCCAAGAAGCGGCTTCTTGCCCTTCGGCACAATATCTTGATTTTTGCTAGTTATGATTTCGAGGACATTGGTCTCGACGTCCTGCACTAGCCAGCCCCAGCCACTGCCCTGAAGACCCAGCAATATTTCTTCAAACTTTCTCTTGAAGCCATCGACGCTCCCCCATTGCGATGTTAGGGCAGCGATTAGACTTGGAGCCTCAGACGAGACAGGGCTGGCAGCGGTCCCGGCGGCCGGAGTGAGATTCTCCCAAAACAGTGTGTGATTGATATTCCCCCCGGCGTTGAAACGGATGGCCTCTTGGAGATGTACCTGCTGGACAATGCTATTTGTGGTGGAGGCAGTTGCTTGAGAGTTTAAGGCACCGTTGAGGTTGGTCACGTAGGCCTGGTGGTGCTTGGAATGATGGAGAGTCATGATCTGTTCGGAAATGTAGGGTTCGAGTGCCTGCCAACCTGCTTAGCTAAAAGTTCTCTCTTGTCGATTGGGATTTGTTACATTGTAAGCGTAGGGGAGCTTAGGAAGGGCGAATTTGGTAGAACTCATCTTGTATTTTGTGTGTTTGTAGACCGAGGATATGGGAGCACAGTGAATACTGATGTAGTGAAGATATCGGAGGCAGAGGTACTCGAGCTTGGAAGTACTTCAACGAGAAGTAAAGAAGAGTAGGATACGTTTTTCCCCACCACTAGCTGTCATTGTTATCATGTGTAGCTAGATGTGGTGGTTAAACGTCATATGGGTTCCCAATCCCGCTCAAACTTGCTCAAACCTCCGCTACTGGTTCCAAGACACAACATAAAATATATGTAGCAAACCGTATAATAAGACAGACATTGAGAGTTGCCATTGGCTGCTAAGAATGAACTCAATGGGCTGATCTTGCTTTATTCTATACTCCTTGACGTGCTCACGGAAACCCATTCCACCTTCGCGTCTTTAGGAACCGAGGGCGTTTTTTTATATCTATAGCCCCATCAGTACGTTCGAGCATATCTTTTCTTACCCAAAACAACACCGGCACCTTATCCTACTTGCATTGAGTGATGTGCGGCGATAGCCACCTTCCGCCAGCGCCTTCCGTTGGAGATGCGGTGGCCATTATCCATATGCGGCCAGGAGCCGGAGACACGGCTCTGGTTTCCAAACGAGGCTGGAGGTGCCAGCTGTCAAATTATTTTTTCACGACGGAGGAGGCAAATACACAGCTCATATACGAGGCCAAGCCAGACTGGTGGCGCGGGGATATGAAAGTGCGGATATAGTAGGTAGCCCTGAACCATCGAAACTGTATGAATAAACCTCGAGACGGATCTGACATTCTTGGCAGCGCATACGGAACCCCTTTAGATGCTGGAGAGGGGGAGCAGAATAATCCCATCCTTCAGCAGATGCTTATTCAATACAACGAGGCTAATTCAAGCTCTGTCGACCGCAAGCTGGAGCTTCACGCTGGTGGGGATGGCATTATCGGCCGTACAATGTCAGTCGAGGTCCAAGGGCGGGTCATTGGTGAAGGGATCATAGGACGATTATGACGGAAACTATTATGCAGTGGGTAGTGGGTGTACATTTTGCTGCTGGTATTCCTGTATGTATATAGGGCTGCCGTGCCTAGAATAAGTATGAGATAGTGTATGCAGGCGTCGATGGCTTTGTACGCAATCATATAAAAATACATAATTGGACATCTTGATATAGAGTGAAACGGTTTCGAAGTGTTTTCCATGCTGTAGCAGTTAAGTTGTCAGTGTTAAGATTATCCAACTCCCAGTTGTTGTTAAATTTAGGAATTTTCTGGTCATGTTCTGGCGCTAGAGACATTGTTGTGGACTTGAGTCTCAAGATGGTGGATGTATGTGGTGATGGTGTTGCGGGTCAGTCTGTTCTCAAGAAAGTGGTGATATGTGGTTTGGCACGTGTAGGCTTAGGCACAGGTACTATCCCGCCGTTCTCGCTTCTCGCTTCTCGCTTCTCGCTCCTCGCTTCTCGCTCTCGCTCTCGCATTCTCTCTACGCCCAAAATATGTGCCAATGAGAAGGGCCTCAATGCGAAAAATCCGCATATTCCACCGAATCGCAGCTGTTCGTCGTAACTCGGACCGGTATACGAGTTACGAGTTACGAGCTACGAGCTACGAGCTGCATCCATCCACCATCCCAATCCCCCCTCATCCCCATCGCCAATTCCACTGAAACACCACACACACGGCCGCCACGCCCACCACGCCCACCACTACCACCCAACTACCACCCAACTACCGCCCAACTACCACCGCCGCTCCTCCACCGCCCTGCTCCAACAAATTTGCCGCCCAGTCCAGCTTTATCTGCATCTGGGTCAGCAGCTAATCTCGCCCCGGTCCCACTCCCATGCGCTGGCCACAGGCTCTGAATGGTCCTGAGCCCTGCAAGTGATGGCGTTTGAAGATCTGGGAGATCGATCGAGTGCAACAGAGTCTCATTCCTCCTCCCCTATAGACCAGGACCAGGGCCAGACGTCCTCCGCGCCGGTATCACGACCCCAGGCCTTTCGTCGGCCGCATCACAAGTCGCGTCTGGGATGTGTCCAATGCAAGCAAAGGAAAATAAAAGTCCGTTTTAGGAAGGGGCGACCCTGTTTACCCCTCATCGCTCCTTCCTCTACACAACCTCTAGGGTCTCCTAGATCACGTGCATCTCTTTTTTATATGGTGCTTCACGTGACGTTTACTGTTTGACATATCATTATCACCGAACTTGCTGGCTAACATTCTCTTTTATAGTGTGACGAAAATAAACCAAGCTGCGACAAATGCACGAGGTACAATACACCATGTTCATTCGTAGGACTTCAGCCGTCCAAGCCGGCCCTGGAGGTCCAGGCCAACTCATCCCCACAGCTCGCTCAGCGCCCCAAGGCTAATAATGGCACATCCCATACAACGCCCTATCCTTCTCCATCAGTCTCTCAGGGCCCTTCAAACTTCTCTCTCCTTTCCGGTGCTCCCGAGTCCTTCACATTAATGGACCTCGAGCTTCTCCACCACTGTAAGCACCCTTACCCCCTTTTCCCTCTTCACGCCATCTAACCATTTCTAGACACGGTCTCAACCTGCTTCACCATTTCTGATCTGCGCTGCTGGCAGACCGCCGTCCCTGCCATCGCAGTCGATTACCCCTTTCTCATGCACGGCATCCTCGCCACCGCCGCACGCCACCTCGCCTACCTACGGCCCGCCCAGGGTGACCGCTATGGCGCCGCCTCCGACAAGCACCACCACCTCGGACTTACCGGCTACCGCGAAGCCCTGACCGAGATCACGCCGGCAAACTGCCACGCGTGCGCCGCCTACACGCTCATGCTCAACGTCTACGCATGGACCTCCTTCCACGGCTCCGGCAGCTTCTTCCTCCCCGACCTCGACAGCGAATCCTCGCCCAACAAAGTGGAACTCATCACGATCCTCCGCGGCGGCAACGCCGTCATGTCTGTCGCGCGGCACTGGGTCGTCGTGGGCCCGCTCTCAGCTATATACCTCCCCTGGGTGAACTGGGATAAGGACCCTAACTTCAGTCGCCTGCCCAGCGTGCAATCCCTCCTCTCTCGCACCGATGACTCCCCAATCCTTCCCCACGAAGACGACGCCCGCCTCGAGCGCCTCGCTGCTCTCTGGGCTGCCCCATCTTCTGATCTCCCCTCCCCGCCCGCCTCGCATGGAGGCGCGCCGTCGGGCCCCGCGGCCCTGACGCCAGAAGCGCGGCAGGTGCTCTTCGAGGTGCTGTTCTTGCTACGTCGTATCTTCGTCATCAGCGTGGCGGATAATGGAATCGAGGCACAGGCAGCGACGCTCTCGTGGTCGATCATCGTGTCTGACGCGTATATCGCAGCCGTGCAACAGCGTAGCCCTGCGGCGCTGGTGCTGCTGGCGCACTACTGTATTTTGCTGAAGCGGTCGGGTGAGAGGTGGTGGATTGAGGGGAAGGCGGAGGAGCTGCTGTGGAAGATTAAACGGATTTTAGAGGCGAGTGGGGAGGGCTGGATGCAGTGGATTGAGTGGCCGATGAGGGAGGTGGGGGAGGGGAGGGTGAAGGGGAGTGTGTCGAGCCAGGCGTCGACGGTGGCTGGGACGCCGATTTAGAGGCTGCGGATGTGTGGTAAGTATTGATTTGTTGCTGGCTGCTCGGCAGCTGGCCGCTCGTATGTTCTTTCGTGTCTTTACTTGATGGGTATGGGTTGGCGTTTTCATCAAAATATGGCACGGGTTATGGTGCCTATCCATTTGCACCCATAGAGAGAAGATCAAATCTCTAAATACGATTACAGCATCTGAAACCGCTTTGCAGAATAGCAGCGGGGAAACTAGCTACTCTAGCCATTGCAACTTGCACCGGTAACTTGTGGTATAACATTGTAACATTCGTCATTTGCAATCATCCGCTGTCCTCACTGACAGAGTTGCGCCAGCCATGATATTAAACCTCCGGGCTACTGGAAAGCGAGTTAATTTGCGATAGACCTCCGCCAGCATCCTTTTTTCCCTCATGTACCACCCCGTCGTGATCCAAGTGAACAAATCCCACCTAAGCCGGTCAAATCTCCCCCACTCCTCGGGAATGATGAAATTGCGCATGCCAGCGAACTCAAAGTACCTCGGATACCAACCCGCCTCATCCCAATCCACTACCCACAGGTTCCTTGTCGAGCTCTCGAGTATCAAGTTACGAGGTGCGAGGTCATGATGCGTAAAGACGAGACTGTCCTCCGGTTGAGTAGGTCGTTCGCAGCTTCGTCTATGTTCTTCCGGACTCTTCCCCTTTTCACAGCGGAATGAGACGAGATTATGCCAGAAATTGACGATAGAAGAGATCGTTGATGGCAGTGCCCGCGCAGGTACACCGAACTTGTCGTCCAGCCAGATTGAGCGGCAGAGGCCTGTGCCTAGCGATCCCGCAGTGGGACTTGTGGCCGTCCGCATCCGCCGCAACATCCCCCGCAGTTGAAATGCCAGAAGGAACGTTGAAAACCAGCCGAGATCAGTCCAAATATCCATGAGGGTACGTCCATGAATGTGTTCTTGGATACATTCGAAACGTCCATCTCCTTTGGCAACACGTATGATGCGGGGAGTTCGAACGCCGAGCGACTTTGCCTTGGCGACAGCTTGCTCCACATCCTCTATCTCGCCTTCTTCGTAATATTTTGCGACATAGGACCACGAGATTTCAATTACACGAGCATTGCCACTTCTTGCTCGGAGTTGGGAAATGTGTCGTAGCAAGTCGTGGTCATGGAGATCTCGACCTTCTGGCCCTTACATTCTAGGACCTCGAGTCTGACTGGAACCATGGCGCTGCAGAGAGCGTTTTGTAATATGCAGGAGGCTTAGCGTGAGTATGAAATTGTGAAGTTATAATCACAAGTGTTGGTAACAGATGTAGAAATTAAGTTAGAAGAGCAGATAACGATAACGATAACCTTATTTCGTTATCTTCCAATGGGACCACTGCGACTTCCTACCATACTACCGCCGCGTTCCTCGTTCAACCACCGCCTTCCCGGTTCAACCACCGCCTTCCCGGTTCAACCACCGCCTTCCCCGTTCCCTCGTAATGGCAACAATGTGTCTAATCGCGGAATACCCCTTTTGTCATGTCACGCTTCTCCTGCCCAACCGGAAACACCCAATACCACGATAGGTCTGCCTCTGCCTTCTCAGCACTTCCTTTTTCAATGTATTCAGCAGTTTCAACGTCTTGGACAGAAACAAGGTTCCAAAACCGGCATCCTTCCCACTCAGGGCTGAACTGGTATCTGTGCCTCTGGTTGCGTATAACGAGCTCAACAACATGCTTCACCGTAATGTCCTGGATGGGTTCGAAAGTAATCAACTTGATGCTTCCATTGGTGTAGGCGTATGGTGAGATGACGGAGAGTTCTGCATTTTGGGGGGGGGGGATGGTGGGTATATATGAGCGTCCATCTCTAAAATGGCAGGAATGAGGGAGCTCTCGTTAACCGGTGAGTCGAGCAGAGGAGTCTCTGCTCGACTCGACTCACCGGTCGACGAGAACGAGAGCAACTCTGCGGAAGTCCCTCATATCTGAATTGCAAAGGGTAGGAGGCACTGTCGACATTGTAGTGTAAATGTACTGAAGATGGAAGGACAGACACGTCGCGACTTCCCAGAATGACATGGACGCGTAATCAGGTGATATAAATTACAAATAGTAACTTGTGATCTGTAATCACCTCGTCGAGCGGTGGTTGCAGTGGTGGTTGCTGTTCTTGTAGATAGTCTGGCGATGGGGGGAAGGGGCAGACGCGTCGCGCGACTGCCCAAAAAGGTGTTCACGCGTAGTCACCTGACTGCAGATTAACGTACTTCACTAGCGAGCTGCGCATACCCCCGAGCTGCGCAGACCCCCCATTTTTTACGCGTCTTACCTCCTTAAACTCCACATAACTCAACTAATGGACGCTCAATCGACCTACAAAGAGGGGCGAATTGCTCTTGCACTTCAGGCGCACAAAGATGGCTATTTTACAAGTTTACGGGCGGCCGCAAACGCGTACGATATTCCAGAATCAACCTTGCGGTCTCGCGTCAAAGGAGTCCCCACGCGGAAGGGTTTACGGCCTACAAACACTAAGCTTTTAGCTACAGAAGAGGAAGCTCTTATTAAGTGGATTCTGTCTATGGATGAACGAGGCTTACTAGTTAGAAAGAGTTGTATCCAACAAATGGCGAATCTTCTTCTTCTTCAAAAGCGATCAAATACAGACGGTAACGGATATCTTACGGTTGGTAAGAACTGGGTTTATAAGTTTATAAAACATCACAACTCCCTCTAATCAAAGTACAACCGTAAATACGATTACTAACGGGCTAAATGCGAAGATCCTACAATTATTCAAGACTGGTTTCGGCTTGTACAAAATACGGTTGCAAAATACGGGATCTAAGACGAGGATATCTATAACTTTGACGAGACGGGTTTCCAAATGGGCGTAATTTCGACCGCAAAGGTTATTACGGGTTCTGAAAGAGCTAGCTGGCTAGTATCTATTTAACTAGGGAACCGCGAATGGGTTACGGTTGTTAAATCTGTGTCGTCGTCTAGCTGGAGCCTACCGCTAATGGTCATCTTTAAAAGAAAGGTTTATATCTCAACTTGGTACACAGATATACTCCCATAAGATTAGACAATTGCGCTAAGTGATAAGGGGTGGACGGACGACTCTTTAGATCTCGCGTGGCTTACAGACGTCTTTGAGAAACATACAAAGGACTGTACGAAGGGTGTATATCGTCTTCTAATCCTTAACGGACACGGAAGCCATTCTACACCCGCGTTTGACCTATTTTGCACAGAGCACTTAATTATTACACTTTGCATGCCTCTACATTCCTCGCACCTTTTATAGCCGTTAGATGTAAGCTGTTTTGCAGTTCTAAAACGCTTTTACGGATAGCAAATCAAGGGGTATATGCGCATGGGCCTTAATCACATTAACAAGCCAGACTTCCTTACGGCTTACCTCTCTGCCCGCAACAAGGCTATGGGTGTAAATACAGTCCGTAATGGGTTCGCAGCTACAGGCCTTGTTCCCTTTGACCTAGAACGAGTACTTCTTAAGCTCAATACTTAGTTGCGGACACCAACCCCACCAACAGACCTCTCTACTTCCCCGCAAGGTCCTTAGGTACCCGAAACGCCCTAGAATATCACTTAATTAGAGCTCTAAGCTTAAGTTATTAAGGGATACATTAGCTGGCGTACACAGAGTCCCCTAAGTCCAACAGATTACGCGCTAAACCAGCTGGTAAAAGGCTGTCAAATGGCAATGCATTCCGCTGTCCTTCTTGTAGATGAGAACAGGAAATTAATTTTGTTGTTGTGTAATAGGTCCGTAAAGTAGTGAAAATGGGGGGGTCTGGGCAGCTTAGGGGTATGCACAGCTTGCTAGTAAAGTACATTACAAATTAATTGAAACTTACGTAAGCAGGACAGATTGTGTAACGTACTTAATAAGCAAGTCGTATTTGCATGCGAGTCGTATTGCAACGCACCAAATCCCTACTTTACAGCCACTAATGACTATAATGGCTCAACCACAGCACACTTAGGCTAGTTAGATTAAAGGCTGAATTAATTTAGCTATTTAGGCCTTCCATTAAGGCTATTTTAGCAGCCTCAAAGCAGCTTGTACAACCTACGATGTGCCATATACAACTGTTCGCGATCGCGTTAACGGNNTCGTATTTGCATGCGAGTCGTATTGCAACGCACCAAATCCCTACTTTACAGGTTAATAACTCAACAAATTAACTAATTAAAACCTCTAAAACTACCCTAATTAGGAACCTGCTTTAATAGGCATGTACGGGCAGTATGTGTGAGTGATCTACACATACTACATGCTTGTGGCGCACGTATTTACAGGTCTGCTAGCTTACCTGTAACCCTACCCTTAACCACTATATTTGCAGTTTGTGCCCGCTCTAGGCCTTCCTAAACTGTTAAAACACCTCCCTTAGCTATATACGACTTCCTTACGGCTCTCTTCTTCTTTTGCCTCTCATTTACAGCCTGTAGTTGCTTGTTTTCGTCCATAAGAAGGACTGCATTATGCATAGCCATTTAGCACCCTTTTATTAGCTGCTAGAACGCCTGCTCTGTAGGGCTTAAGAAGCCTGCTGTACGGCGCTAAATAGATTCCTTAATTGCAGTAGCCTGACGGTCTAATTAACTAACATTACAGGGCGTTTTAGGTACCTAACGGTCCTAGGTGGTGTCTAGAAGAAGCAGAGGTGGGGTTAGTGTCCGTAATTGAGTATTTAGCTTTAAGAGCACCCGTTCTAGGTCATATAGGTGTATGCTAGTAGCTGTAAAGCCACTATAGATCACATTAAGGGTCATGGAGACTTTGTAGGCTGTAAGGTAGACTGTAAGGAAGTCAGGTTTGTTAATATAACTAACTCCAACCCGCATATACCCCTTAATTTGTTTTCTTATGACTGTTTCATAACTGTAAAGCAGCTAACGTTAAGTGGCTGCAAAAGATGTGACGAGTGTAGAGGCATATAGAGTATGATAATTAAGTGCTCCTTGCAAAACAGGTTAAATTCAGGAGTAGAATGGCTTCTATGTCCGTTAAGAATTAAGAGCCTGTAAACACCCTTTGTACAGTCCTTTGTATACTTCTAGAAGATGTCCGTAAGCTAGGTAAGGCCTAAAGAGTCATCTGTCCACCTGTTATTACTAACCGCAATGGTCTAATCTAGAGGTAAGGTATCTGTATACCAACTTAATATATAGACCTTTCCCTTAAATATAACCATTAGTGGCACACTCTACCCACTTGCTGTAATTAACTTAATAACAGTAACCCATTCACAGTTCCCTAGCTGTACACAAACTGGCTTATAGGCCTGCTTAGAACCTATAATCACTTTTGCAGTTGTAATTACTCCCATTTGAAACCTAGTCTCGTCGAAGTTGTAGATGTCCTCCTCTTAAATCCTATATTTAGCAATTGTATTCTGTACGAGCTAGAACCAGTCCTGAATAACTGTAGGATCTTCGCATTTTGCCCGTTAATAATCGTATTTACAGGTGTACTTTGATTAGAGGAAAGGGTAGCGCTTTACAAAGTTGTAAACCTATCGTTGGCTAACTGTAAGAGGGGTAGAGTAGACTGCGTCAGACCGTTTTTAGAGTAATAGATTTGCCATTTGCCGTATAGATTCAGATCTAAGGGGTAGACCTCGTTCCTCTATAGATAATATCCATTTGACAAGTGTTAACTCCTCTGTGTTGCTAAGTTTTTTGTTTACGGGTTGTAAATCGCGTCGAGCAACGCGTCCGTTAACGCGATCGCGAACAGTTGTATATGGCACATCGTAGGTTGTACAAGCTGCTTTGAGGTTGCTAAAATAGCCTTGATGGAAGGCCTGAATAGCTAAATCAATTCGGCCTTTAATCTGACTAGCCTGAGTGTGCTGTGGTTGAGCCATTATGGTCATTAGTGGCCGTAAAGTAGGGATTTGGTGCGTCGCGATACGACTCGCATGCAAATACGACTCGCTTATCAAGTACGTTACGATGCAAAGAGCGATATCGCGCGCGGGGACAGTTGGTGTTTGCATGGCACACACCTGACCTGACTGCATGCTATGCAAACACCAACTGTCCCCGCGCGCGATATCGCTCTTTGCATCGTACACAGGCCATTTTTAACATGTGACTTGATCATGCACGTGAGTACCCGTAATACACCCACGTGACTAAAGTATACGTCCCTTTGATATCTCACAACCACCATGGAAGGGATGATGGTGATGAAAATGGAAATTAAATATCTACTTCCCAAACACGATCCATCCCATCTTTATAAAAAGGAAGGAATCACACGGTCTCGATATCCAAGTCCACTTCCCTTGCCCCCTTCCTTTGCTTTTGACAAATAAGGCACGCGAACAGTTTCCCTTTCCCCCCTCGTGTCCTGTTCTCATATTCACCTAATTATACCAAGATACAAATAATATCCATTCTACAGCCACAGCCTTTCCCATTTGTAGTCGATAGAAAGGTACTAATGCACATACGTGTAATTTGACTAGACATAACAGGAGATGGTATTAAAAAGCTATAGTAGAGATTTTGATTTGGGATAGTAGTATTACAGCCGACTAAGCGGACGAATTCACGTTGACAAAAGATTTACAATAACAACAACAACAATTAATCAATGACACACAATAGCAGCCATACAATTTTCTACACCCAAGTTTAGCGCGGCCAACACCAAGCAATTTTGTTGGTAGGCTTTCCTCCTCTTTCGTTCCTTCCTTTTTGAACTTTTTGCCATTACAACCCTACAACCTCACACGCCCACCACCCACCCACGCACATACACCACCCGCACACAAATACAGGCCAACACGTACGCTCACGGATAAAAGGTGGTACTACGGTACCAGTACCGCATACGTGTGTATACGCGTGTGTGTGTATATAAAAAGGTACCTTTTTTTGCTTGCCTTATTTCCGATCAACTTGCGAATCCAGCAAAGAGTGTGCTCCATTTCGATCTGAACAAGTTCGCGGAACCCGATCTAATCGAAAAGTCTGCAGCATATACGCCCTCATCTCCACCGGGAGGATACCTCGATTTCACTTGTAAGTTCATCTATCTTGCCAACAAAACAATGCACGTTTGACCTCCGTGTTCGTCCAGTCTATCCGCCAACGTCCAAACTATCTCGGCTTCGATATCAGTCAACCAACCTACCTGCTAAACACATTGATTGTTTTAGCCAAGGCTTCCATCGTCTCTAAAGACAAGACAGGAGATTTTGAGGATGGTAAGTCAACCTCATTTGATGGCACAGATCAAAAAGGTACATTTTCTTGACAGCTGGCTAACCCACAAGCAGCCTAAATCTCGCCGTCACAATACTGGAGGCGAGGTCCCAGGCGACCCCGAACACCCAGATACCTTTATAAAGACTGAAAACCGGGAGAAGACCTTGGCCTCTTACTTGGGCTTATCAAGCGTCGGTGAACTCCGGGTGCTAGCGATTTCGTGGCCAGTCTTGCACGCATTCGTTGATTTTGAGCCAATTTCCCTTGGCCTGCTCAAGGCATCTACCTTCAGGCTTCTTCACACAAATGAAGATGACTTTCGAGACGATGAATTCTGTGAGAAATGGCCGTTATTGCCAACCGACAGCAAGAAAGAGACAACTGCCAAAAAGGCTAGATAACTAGCTTGTATTCTCACCGAAATGGAGGCCAACCTCAACGAAATGGCAACAGCATCAAGAAAAGGGAACTGCGACCGCCACTCTGTCTATATCGATCTCTGTCAAGATACATACCCCGACATGATGATGCCACTAATCGATTATAGTCCTGGGGGAAATGGCCTGCTAGTCGTCAAGGCACCCGTGCTCGGGCCATACGACGGGGAAACCCGTATGGAGGTCTTTAACAGACTTTACTGTCTGTTAAAGTACATTCAGTACTGTCTTAATACTAGAACGATATGGGCTACGAAGTTCACACCAGCAGGACTATCATCTACGGTAGCCATTCAGAAGTCACATGCGCCGTATTGGATGCAGGAGAAGGATGCGGACATTCCTAAGGAGCTCCCGCAAACAGCAGCAGTTGAGAAATACGATTCCCTCCCACCATTGAACATCCCCATCAGTTGGCTCCGACACGCGGCATTCAAAGAAAAGGCCGACCTCGACGAGGCGTTAGCGGCAGCTACAGCCGCTGGGTTCCCCATCCCGAACACAACGCAGATCTCACAGGTAGATCCAAGACTCGCTATGACATTAGCCTCGTTCAAAGATGGCATACGCCGACAGTTCAACTGTCAGCAAATCAGAGTTGACATATGGTCTTTGGTTCTGCAGTATCGCACTGAGCCTTCTGAGGCCTTGCAGACATTAGACGTGTTGCGCACCGAGTGGGATACGTCGAAAGGTGTCGTGCTAGACGACGCGAACTATGATTTCTCGATGGATCTAATTCTAGCTGCGCTCGATGAAGACGATGATGCTATGATCTTCGAAAGTTTCGAAGTGCCGCCAGCCATAAGCGGATTCTTTGACACATCGTCAGGTGAAGCAAAGCTGCGAGGGGAAGGAGCTGCTGACACTGAGAAACCATCGTCGCAAGAGACGCCACCAGGAGAGCCTATCATAGATGGCCCTACCACTGAGACAATCGACGCGACTGCGGCGTTTATGGAGGCAGCGTTTGGCGCCAGAAAGGACTATGATCCGACTGGATCTCGTCCCGATCCGTTGAGGAGGTTCCCGTTGCCGGAAGAAAGATAAGCCCTCTTAAAGTACTACGATAACCATGATGTTACCACTCCTACAGGCAAGAGAGAGTGGCAGAGAATGGTGCTGAACTCCATAACTGCAAATGAGACCATTGCAGAAGTCAAGGCAGACAGATTGCCTCGCGACCTCACGCCTGTACAAAAACAGGCGATCCAGGAGGCCCAGAAGAGGGGCGAGATGATGGCGGCCGCCGGAGAACGTGAAGATGAGACTACGGTATGTGCACACATGAAAAAGGTACCTTAAATCATAGCCTAACATTTACATAGGATGAGTCTCTAGCAGATGTCAATAGGTACTACGTACTCCAAACTGCCTTTTCCGGAACGAACACCCGCTCTGGTCCCCCAGTAGACTTGTGTCTCCAATTACTAGACTGTGAGGAGTTGCCCAACGGAAGGGTGAGGTCACGGCTGTTGTCGGGCGCAACGTCCTCTGAGTTCTACAAGTATCAGGTGTCTGGGGCCGTAGGCTGCATTCTGAAATTGTACGGGGAAGTGGATGCAGACAAGCTCCTGAAGGCCATGGGCAAGGAGACTGACCCATCTGCCGACCTCGTCCACGACGCCGCCATACAGCTTAGAGACCTTAAGCTCCACGGCGCCATCCTGGCCGACGAGGTCGGTTTTGGTAAAACCAAACAGAGTCTGCTGATAGCACTGCTCCACTCGGTTCTGTATACTGAGATGGCGATGGGACCATCGCCCACCCCCCAGCATAAGCCGATGCTTTTGATAGTTCCGCCAACACTGATCGGCCAATGGATCCGCGAACTTCGAGGAATGTGGCCGTGCTTTAGGACTATTGTTTTGTACTCGGATCACGAGTACAAGGATGAGATGGCATTGTCGAGTCTCCCATTTCTCGCCATGACGGAGTATCCTTCTATGAATGCCGTCCCAGACAATCTCCGCTTCATTTTCGACCCTCAAAACGTACTAGCCCGGAGCGTGATAATTATCACATCATATGAGACCCATAAGATCCGCACGATGACAAAAATGACTCGATCGACAGCAGGCGTACCCTTCTCCCCGCCAGAGTTCGATAGTGGGGGCAACGTTGTGTGGAAGAAGAAGCCGCGGAAAACGGTTCATTGGCAGACTACACACAGGGGCGTGTATTCATTGGCCGTGGCTGATGAGGCTCAGAAAGTGAGGAACCAGGGGACGGGCCTCTGGTCAACCATATTTATGCAATCGTTTCCCAAGACAATGTTGGTCACCGCAACGCCCATCTTTAATGCAGTCAAAGTAAGTTATCCTTTATCCGCTGCGCATCAAAAAGGCACCTTTTTTGCCCACTCCATATTGTCATTTACAGAAAGCTAACTATATCTCTTATAGGACCTCGTCGCACTATATCATCTATTATGGCCTATGGTAAAGATCGAGTTAGCCACCCGCATCACCATGGACCCCTCAATCCGTGAATGGATTGATTCGAATGACGATATAAATGCGGTGTTGTCTCTAGGCCCATTGGACCCAAGGAGGCTCAGTGCCCTCGACCCACAGAGGATCAAAGATGCAGTGCGTCCGTATAAGGGGATCCATGTCCGTGTCGCCACCACCTTAAAGCCCATCATGGATCTTACTATGGTGCAACGCTCTCAGGCCTCCGTTTTGCCTGTTTCAGATGGAGAAGCCATCCACCTCCGAGGACTTTTCAAGCGCCTCTCTAGAAAAACTGCTATTGTGGAGCGCACCCCAGACGAAACCATCGAGTACCAGATGTTCCATCGCACTGCGGCAATGGATTACATCAACGAGATCGTCAAATCTGTTAATTCAAGGCCAACAAAGCCCAGCCGTGCTGATTTTGGCACCTCTTTCATCGGCTCCACTAGGGCCCTCAGGCGATTAGCTATTGCTAATTTTTCAACCAAGGTTGCTCGCCTTGACCTAGTAATGGAGAATGCAGGGAATAATACTCATGTTGCTACACTGAGTGGATGGAGAGAGCGTGGCTTGGAGGCAGAGTTCCTCCACGAGCTGACACGTGGTCCTGGTGAACCTCGCGCAACTACAGCAAAGGAGCTCCTTGATATTTTCTGTAGGGGATCTCCTCCTACTAAGCTGGCGTTCCAGCGCCTCTTGGCAGTGAAAGGCATTGAGGAGCTGGACAAAGAGAAATACGGTCGTCACCAAAAGCAAATAGTTGCAGTGTCGGTACCGGTAAATGCTTTCGCTCTTCAGATGACATACAGAGAGCTCCTCGTCGACGCCCGTGTTCTCCATGCAGGACTAACAAATACGGAGAAGGGAACATTGGTTAGCCTGTTCAACGACCCAACTAGTAGCGTCAAGGTTCTCATAATGCTATTTGATGTGGGGGCGGTAGGATTAAACCTGCACACAGCCTGTGATGAGGTATTAATCGCTACGGTAGCTCGATCTCACGCCCAGGAGGCCCAAGTCGCTGGCCGGGTTCTGAGGGTAAGGATGCCCCTAAAAAAATGTACCTTTTTATGTTGACCCCTAAGCTAACATTATATAGGTAACCTCTGAGTTCCCAGTAACTGTCATCCGTAGGACTACCCCGAACTCCCATGACCAGTTCGGCGTTGCCCGCCAGGTAGATAAAGCCACCGTTCATCTGGCTGCGAACGCACAAGACCCCAGCATTCGTGCCCTCATTGTGGGACTCCTTAACGAGTTTCAGCCCCAAGTCGATCAATTTCATGCAAGCGAATTGGGCATGCGACTGAAGCATATTGTTCGCGGGGACAAGCAAGTCCGAGAGATCGTGGACGCCAGCAGAGTTGGAGAAGAGGAGGCAATCCTCCAGGTCGCGGCTGCAACCAGAGCAGTTCACGAGGCCGACCAAAGCTTGATTGCACAGCAAAAAGGTGCCTTAGACGAGGACGGTGACACAGACGTCTATGACATCGCTGAAGAAGCCGAAGCCCCTGATATGATCTCCGAGAAGAGGACCCGAAAGGCAGTAGACCGCTACACGGACTCGGCTTTCAATAGCAGAGGAATGTCCATTTCTGGATCATCTGGGAAACCTGAAAATTGGCGCGGAGACACCGATAGTGAGGACACCAAGACCGAAGACGAAGACAGCGAGACTGGAGGCAAAGACGATGATGGGGATTACGACGATGGGAACGGACGTCCTGACGATGAGGAGTCTCAGCCTGGGAGTGACTGCGATGCGCGCCCTGAGAGATTGGCGCTCACTGAAGACCAAGTGAGGGATGAGCTCGTGGAGCGCGAAGAGACCATTGAATTCCTTCGCTCCAGTGAACTAGAGGACTTTGTTGCGGCGCAGCAACCAGATGACGCCATGCGCCATCAACTTGCTCTCTTATCTTTCCCCCCGGATTACATATGGACTCTGGATGATCTTGACAAGGAGTTTGGAATGCGCGCCGAACTCAACCTTTTATATAACAAGGTTCATGGCAAGACTGATGTTCACTTCGACAAGAGTATCCACATAAGGTATCAGTCGTTCCCGAGGGATGTGGTGAACAATGTCGACAAGAACCGCTCTGCTGACCGAAATGACATGGTTGGTGGGAATGGAAAGGGAAAGGGGAAGGCGGAGTAGACGATACGATTGCACTATAAAGATACTCGCCATCATAGTCAAAGTGAATAGCAATGGCAGCAGTTCAGATCCTAACACAATTTTTTTTCGTTATCGTGACGAAAATTGAAGTGACGCTGTAGCAATAAATTATTATATTATCCTCTATTACCCTCCCCGATTCTTACATACTCAATAATCTCTTTCTTGGTTTGGTTTGATGTGACTTCGTCTTTCACATCCCCTCTATATATACCCAAATTTGGCGACCACTGTGCATATTGGAGCCGCTGGGAGTAGTTGCTGAAGTTGTCCTGAAGGAAGCATATTCAGCATATGGTGGTTCTCCAAAGACTATCGCACTGACGCTTGGTCGTATGGGATGGGGAAGAGTATGTACGGAATGGCAATGTGACTGAAAAAATGGGAATATCAAAGCTGGTTTTGTTACAAATTCGAACGGTTAACACGCGTAGAGATAGGATATTTCATACATAAATTAACGAAGCAGCGTATTAAAGTAGTGGCTGTGAGAAGCACGTCAATGGGAATTGGCTGTATTTGAGTCTTCAGAAAAGGTACTTTTCACGACTTTGTGCGCAAATTTACTTTCAGGTAATAGGATAGGCCGTGGAATACATGTATTCGTGTGGTTATGGATCAGTGGCAACCGGAATGGCAGCGACAAGAATGCCGCCAGTGACGACAGAGTTGTGACGACAGCAACATTCATTCGGTAACGTGAAGTTTCTCGAGCAGTGGTAACAGGAATGGTAGCGACAAGAAATGCCGCCAGTGACAGCAGAGTTGTGACGACAGCAGCATTCATACGGTGACATTAAGTTGCTGGCAGAGTGGCAGCATGGCTTCTCAAGTTCCATAGAGCTGCGCTTGATCACTGGACGAAACGCGGTGGCCAGACCACATGTCCCAGAGTTCGTCCTCTGCTTGCTGCATGATGCATAAGAAATTATAATATTATCCCCTATTTATACACCCCCAAAAGAACATCTGAACAGCCAACCCGCTCCCAGCAACCCCGTCCAAACGCCATTCCTCTAGAGTCCCGCCAAAATGACCAAAACAATTGCCACCCACCCATCACCTCGCCTCCCTTTCCCTCTCCACAACCCTCTCATAGGCCTCCTCACTCACCACCTCCCCCCCTTCCCCTCCAACCTTCCTCACAGCCCTCATCATCCCCTTCAACCTCTCCCTCTCCACCACCACCATCCCCTCGATCAACTCCCTCACAGCCCTCCGCAACGTCTTCGCGCGCCACTCTTGCCACCCTGCCAACTCCCCCGCAACAACTTGCTGGGTATACCGTAGTTCTCTACCGAGTCCATCGCGCTCCCCTTCTTCCCTACGAATAACATCTTGCTTCTCCCGATCGAGCCTCTGACGAGTGTCGTCCAACAGACCGAGCGGCCATCGCGTCGATCGTGATAGGGACGCGTAGTTGCGCTGGAGGCTGCGCGAGGAGGCGGTGATGCTGGAGATGAGACTGGTGGGGCGGGAGAGCGAGAGTAGGATCGCGATAAGGGTGCTGTGGAGGGAGGTGAGAGTGGAGTGGAGGGCGCCGATGGGGTGGATAGTTGGGGGGGTGAGAGTGTCGAGGTAGGCTTCTAGAGCTAGTTTGTGCGTGGCTGGGATGAAGACGAGGGGTTGGAGGTTCTTGGATGCGATTTGTCCGGCGTCGGCGAGGTCTATAGTGGTTGTTAGCGATGGTGCTTGGGGAGATGTACTATATAGACAGGAGATCGTGGGACTTACCAATCATTGCTGTGCGCAGCGCGTTCGTCCGTCTGACTACGCTCTTCGTAGCGTAGTTAACGCTGCGCACCATATCCCTCGCGTGATCAACGAACTGCTCAACATCCTTCACATCCTGGATCGGCTCGTACTCCTCCTTCAACCGATCGACACGCGCTTCAGCCTTCAGCTTACTCCGCTTCTCCATCATATCCGCCTGAATATCCGGCACGAGGAAGAACTCCCACAGCATCTCATGAGTGGAGAACGTAGAGTGCGACAACAGGATCTTCAGGAATCCGTCAAGTCGTATCTGGATATCCCTCAGGACAGCCCTCGAGGGCTTGCTCGGGATCTGGAAGGGGCTGCGCATCCCGCTTATAATCGGGAGCCAAGACGCCGGGTTCTCGATGGCGAGGAGCTTTGCCAGGTGCTCGAAATCTGCCAACGAGCGGCGGCAGGTCGTGACTGTGAAGCTGGTATCGTGAGATGGCGCGCCGGATTTGAGAACTAGACGAATCGTGGCGTCTTCAACGAAGAATGAACGCACGACGGTTGTAATTCGACCATCTTCTCCAGGCTGGCCGGAAAAGAGTACCAAATCGTCTATGCGATTCCTAACCTCGTCGTCCTTAGCGAGCTCTACCGCGGTAAGACCCCTCAATTCTCGAGCATAGATGTCTACCCTAGGATCCCCAAAGAGAACTCGGACCATTTCCAGCCGACCATATTTACTAGCTACCATAAGAGGTGTGAACTTCTTCTCGTTGGTTGCGTTGACGTTTGCGTCGCTCCTCAGCAGTATACGTAAAGCGATATGGGGTCCATTGACAATGTGGAGCAAGGTATTGCCTTTTGAATCAACGTGATCGTCCACATGAAGAGCCAGGCCATCTCCTTGGGCGGCGGTCGCTGCGATGAGTCCTGACTCTACCATTTCGCCATACTCGTTATGATCATATGAGCGGCACAGCGCGAATAGTGGGGTTTGGCCGTTCTTATCCTTTTGCCTCCATGGTATTAATCTTCCCAGGTGCGGTATGAGCCAATGAGTATTGAAGAGATAATGACCTGCGCTTCTCCCACGAATGTCTTGCCTTGCCAAGTACGATATTCTGGTAGGCTCATCAACACGACTCATAGTTTCCAAGAGGATGTCCACGATCTCTTTATTGCCGAGTTGCACGGCGGCGCTAAATAATGTGGTGCCTTCGTTATTCGCATCTGCCAGGACAGCTAGAACAGAGTAATACTCTTCGAGCGAGAGTAGATATCTTAATGATTCTGGGCGTCTGTTGTTAACGGCCATCATAAGAACCGACTCTCCTTGAAGATCTTCAGTCTGAGATAATCTTTCGATTGAAGTATCGCCTTCAATTCCACTGCCCATAGAATCGATTGTTGTGGCTCTGGAGCGGAACGAAATCTCCGAACTGGATGACATACTCCGCATGTCCAACGTTACAGTCTTCGGTCGTCTAGGCGGCGGCGCCGGGGTTAGCTCTTCATTTTTTGGCGGCGTGTTCTCGTTAGTCTCGTTATTCTGCTGGATTTGGAAAGGAAAGACATGGGCCAAAGGCGAAACTTGAGATAACCTCCTCGATTGGAAAGTGGAAGACTGGGGCACGCCATTCCGAATCCCATTTGTGAAGTTCCACGGCTCCAGTGTGTCTTGTTGATCGGCCTCGTACTCGCCCGGAGACTCGCAGCGTTCCGGCTCCATTATCTTCTGGAGTTCGTGTAAGTCTCCACTTGAGGCTGACTGCCATAGCTTTTTGTTCCTCCTACTCGCTTTCCGCAGACTTCCTGAATCTCTCTGTAGGTACAATAGTACTGCCTCAAGCGTACTTAGCGCATAACCCATCTCCCCGTTTTCGACGTCGTCTATGTAGATGAAATGGCGCATATACAGTAATCTTGCCTGAAGATTTCTGACTTGCGATCTAATAACCACAACGAGGAGCAACGACACCAGAGTATCGGCATTTATAGTCAGAATCGGGCTGACTTTCTCCGAATTAGGATTGTCAGACGATGTACCGTTGGGCACATCCGAGAATTGAGTGACCGTTCTTAAAGTCAGGAGCAGGATATCCATCATCTGTTGAGGGCTTCCTGCAACTCCGAGCTTCCGAAATTCCTCGACCGCTCGCCCAAGCCGTAATGTAAGCTCGTGCTTTCCTGCATTTCCCCCTTGGATCGGTATGCCGACTTGTGATATATCGATAAACTCCATCTGCTTAATCTTCGACTCGAGTTCCAGGTCTTCGGGGCGTTTAATTGCGCAGATCCTCGGATATAAGATCTCGCCATGTAGTTGCTCTGCAACATACCGCTCGATAAGCCTCTCAACAATAGGCCCGGTCAAATCAGTCGTGGCGCCGAGAAGTGATAATTGCTGCTTATCAACCATTTGGAAAATGTCAATGGCTGCCGTCACCGCAGTTTCCAGCGCTCCTCTCATAATCTGTTCCTCATCGTCGAGAAACGATGACCCGGTTAAGACCCGCTCAAGGTGGCCATTCTCTTGCTGTGAACCGTGGGCTACGCTGCCTGACCGCACATTCTTCACGGCAGTCGAAATTGGTCCGTCTGGGTCTGGGTCTGGTATGTGGTTCGCAGATGGTGGCGGCGGAAGGGGTTTATCGAAGACATGGTTGAACTCCTTAAATAATCGCTCCAATCCAGGCTGCATCTGCCGTGCTATCATGGGAAAGTTGCCTAGCAGATCATTGAAAGACTTGATGTCCCTTTTGCGAGGAACTGCTGTACTCACTGGCCCAGACTGAGGGTCCATGGTAGAAGGGACTGTTCTCGGGATGCCATTCGAATCGGGCTTCGATATGGCGTTTTCGTCCTTCAAATCCTCCACGGTGCCTATCAGCGGCTTGGATATATAGTATACAAGCCATGACCTTGGCTCTAACGAATCGGGGTACCACAGGGAGTCATATAGAAGTTGTGCCTGGTTGAGTGTCTTGAAGCCTGTTCGTAACCGTCAGCGTCCACCGTAAGCTTTGGCAGACACGGTTTATATGACACACCTTTATTCGCATACACAAATGCGTCCTTAATTATCACCGTCCTGCCATTAATTGTTGTGTATTGTTTCGCCTTCCCCCTATGCTCGCGCATGCTCTCCTTCCCTCCCGGCGTCGCGCCATTGCCATTCGGTATCCGCAGCACATGGCTTCCTAGAAAGTCCTCTGTCTGCGCGAGATCTGAGAAGAGGGCGCCGGATTCGCGATCTCGGGAGGTGAGGAGGACCTCAGTGGTCGGGACGAGGAGGATCTGGGGCACAGTCAGCTATCCGCCATTTATCCGGAGCCGTCATCGCATCTCGACGCCGATAAAAGATTAACTAACGTGATGATGAGCAGGTGTACATTGAGCTGGAAATGTACCCTTGAAGAAGGCGCTGAGAAAAGGGTTTAAAGGTTGCATTCACTCGACATTCGCCTCAGCTCTGCCAACTCAGTGTGCTGTCCTACGACAGAGCTTGGATTGCGGAGGGTAGCTCGAGTCTGGGAGCTTCGCGCCGCACGATCGACATGCCAAAAAAGCTCCGGAGAAACTATAAGAGACGCTGCAAAAATCGATTTTCAAACTGGGTATTATATCAAGCCGACATGCGACATGTCGATGTTGCGATTGCTCGTGTTGTTGAAATGGCCGTTGAAGCTACCAAGCCATGATGGCACTCTATCACTACGCGCAATCACAAGCCGCGCTAACACTTTTATTGGTTGTGGTATTCTTAGCCGATAGTGATCTGGGGAAGGTGGCCGCGTTGACCTGAAGGAGAAACTCTAACCGGCCAAACTCCCCTCCAAATGTAAGCATTTTGCGGGTAAACATCATATAATGTGCCATATGGCGATCTTAACAAGCATTTCACTTATTGATTATGAGTTGTATGTATTGGAAACAAAAAAAAACCTGTCTTGGCCCCAAAGTTTCGGCCATTGACAGGGGTAACATCATGGACTAAAGGGGTCGGAAAACATAGGCCAGCGTGAAACTAATCATTGCCAAAGGACATCAAGTTTGAACCGGCGAGATATATATTTTAGGAGCCACCTTCAACGCTCGCTTTGCTATCGCTATCTGGAGTGGAACTCAACGATCCACTGCTTTCCATGAATTGCCCCCGCGGTTTCAGATCCCCATAAAAGCCTTCGTGCCTTAGCCATTGGGCATAGCTTAGGTCTTGACATCAGGCGTATCGCGTCCAATGTACTCGTTGAACTTCAGGAGCTCAGTTGCAAGCTTGATGTCAGGCTTGAGGAAGTCCTGTGCATCCTGGCCGTAGGCCTTGGTGTCGCTGGTGTGCTTCTCAACGTAGAGGCGGATCGTGGCACCACCGCTGCCAGTGCCCGAGAGGCGCACAACAATGCGGCTTCCATCGTCGAACTGGACGAAAAGACCCTGGTTCTTGCTGACGCTGCCATCAAGATCGGTGTACTCGAAATCGCCAGCATTCTTGACGGTTCGGTCTAAGTAGAGGAGTTAGTGGGTGCCAGTGAACAAAGGGTTATAATTTCGTTACCTTCAATCTTTGATCCGATGAAAGACTTGTCCGCGACCTTTGCCGCCAAATCCTTTACGACCTTACCGGCGCCATTGCTATCCACATTTTCGTAGTCGTATCTTGTGAAGAATGTACGACCATAAATGTTCCAGAAGTCATGTTGAATCTGGGAAATGCTTGGGGTGACACCTGGGTTCGCCTCACCAACGCCAGCGATGATGTTCAGCCATGCCACAACAGCCCAGAGGCCATCCTTCTCGCGGATGTGGTTGCTACCGGTTCCGAAACTCTCCTCTCCGCAAATGGACAGCTTGTCTGCGTCAAACAGAGCACAGAAGAACTTCCATCCCGTTGGCACTTCGTAGCTGTTCAGGCCCTGGGCCTTGGCAACGAGATCCACGGCTCCAGAGGTAGGCATGCTGCGGGCCAGGCCATAAACTCCCTGCTTCTTGAAGTATGGGATAAGTTTGGCATGGTGAGCAATAATGGCCAAGCTGTCACCAGGCGACACAAACGCATTGGCGCCGTAGATCATGTTGCGGTCTCCGTCACCATCACTTGCAGCACCAAAGTGGATTCCTTCCTTATCCACCTTCTCAACAAGCGAGTGAGCATATGTCAAGTTGGGGTCTGGGTGTCCGCCATTGAAGTCTGGCGAAGGAATGCAATTCTGGGTGCTGTTCTTGAGGCCAAGCTCTTCCTCGAAGATGGCCTTTCCGTATGGGCCTGTGACACCGGAGAGGGCGTCAAAGAGGACCTTGAACTCCTTATTCTTAGAGAAGAACTTCTTGATCAGGTCAAAGTCGAAGATATCCTTCAACATCTCCATGTAGTCTGCGACAGGGTCAATAATCTCGACCTCGAGGGAACCGTATGTCTTGGTGCCAATAGTGGCAATGTCAATTTCTGGAATATCGGCAATTTTGTATGAGGTGAGAGTTTTTGAGACCTCGAAGATCTTGTTTGTGACGCTCTCAGGAGCTGGGCCACCATTGGCCAGGTTATACTTGATGCCAAAATCGTTCTTTGGGCCTTAGGTTTCTGTCAGTAATGAACCTATTGGGCGACGTGGGTTACAAACCTCCAGCATTGTGACTAGCAGTCAACAGAATTCCACCTGTCGCCTTACGCTTGCGAATGACATGACTGGCAGCCGGGGTACTCAAGATGCCATTCTGACCGACCAGCAGTTTCTTGACACCATACGCAGCTCCAATCTTCGCGATTATCTGGACGACCTCCGGGTTCCAGTACCTGCCATCACCACCAATAACCAGGAAAGAATCCTTGGCTCCTTCGGGGATTGCAAGAAGAATACTGGTAACGAACGACTCGCTGTAGTGCGGCTGCTGGAACGTAACGACCTTCTTCCTCAAGCCACTGGTTCCAGGCTTCTGGTCCGTAAACGGCTTCAGCTCTACCGTGTTAATGCTCATGGTGGCGGGTGTATCTGTGTCGACGTTGTGAAGAACAGAAGAGAAATTGGTTGTGTTGAGGGAGCTGTTGGAACGTGGGCGTCAACAAGGTAAATAACCCCACCAGCCAGCTGACAACGTCACTTTGGAGCTATGTGAGGGGTCGAGGGAAAGCGCTGAGCCATCATATGGCACGTGCGTCGATTGACAGGATAAGATCTAAAAGAAGACCAACGAAAATGAATAAGCTGACTTCGACGTAGAAATCTATATTCAGCTCTCTGTTGGCGCGATGTAATTATTTCATGGGTGCTTTATTTCTTTATTTCTTGTGTCGCAGTCGGCTTTTGAAAAATAGCCGCCCTATAGTATCTAGCCTCCTCAATGCTCTCCAGGATGTCTTCCTTTGCCTGGTGAAGGGTCTTCTTCCCCGGAACTCCCTTGAGGATTTCCTGACTGCTCCATCGCTTCACAACCTCTTTGATAGTGCTCACATCAAGAATCCTGTAGCTGAGGTGATCATGCACCTTTGCCCAGGGTGCGCGCCTGAGAAACGCCTTGTCTGCGTGCACGCTGTTCCCTGCCAACAAAGCGATTCTAGGCTCTGGAACATACTTCTTGACATATGCTAGGAGCTCAGCCGCAGCGACTTCTGCTGTCGTAGTTGAAGCTATTACCGCTGACGTGAGACCTGTCTCTCCATGCGTTTTGGTACACCATTCATCCATCTGATCCATGCGCTCTTTGCTTTGGTGAACTGTACAGCCCCAGCCCTCTTCATCGACAATCTCGAGGTCTCCGTTCGTAATGATACAAAAAACTTCTATAATAACATCATTGTCGGGGTCAAGACCTGTCATCTGTGTAATCATCAGTTGATTGTCACGGAGGAGCTCATCTAGGGCTTATACCTCACAGTCAATCCACACCAATGGCTGGCTGATAGTAGGATTCGCCATGGCTGATATTGGCAAACTCAAGATTGACGTGGAATAATAAAGTTGGCGTCTTAAGTTGAAATCAACTGTCTTGTATGGCTTTGGGCGAAATATAATATCTGAAATCACGTGTAGATTGGATCAACCCGTTTTGGGTCAAGGTGCAGCAACTTGCGGGGTCATCGGGGTCGAAGCGATCTCAACCTCAAGTCAAGGGAACTAGAGATATAGCGCCGATGCCACTCTGTGAAGATATTTATGTAACTAGCCGAATGTGTTGTGAACTAATATTGGCATACAACGTTTCATATCGATTTACTCCTGATTGATTTGACCGATTTGTGATTGCCTTGAGACTAGGCTACAGCGTTATATATCACGAAATATCCCAACTGGATTGCAGCGATTATTTGGCATTTCGTTTCTCATATTTACCGGCATTTCTCATTTCTGATATCAACATATATTCGCGATGGCACCTCACTCGGAAGTTGAGAATGAAGAAAACATCGTTCGGCTCCCTGCTCCAGAGAAGCCTCAGATGTCAAAATCCCCTCCACGGTTGATAATTATCGGTGCGGGGTCGAGAGGAAACGCATATGCGCAAGCACTAGGCGAAGCTACGAATGGTATATGTGCTGCTGTGGTTGAACCGATTGCATATAAGAGGCAAGCTCTTGGCCGAGCCTACATATGGGGAGATGATGGAAAGCCTGCCGATGGACAAGAATTCGAGGACTGGCAAGACTTCGTGGTATGGGAAGAGGCCAGAAGAGTAAAACATGCCGCGGGAGAGGAAGTCCCCGAAGGTGTGGACGGCGCCTTTATATGCGTCCAGGACGAACTCCATAAATCCGTTATTCTCGGACTGGAAAACCTGAACATCCATATCATGTGCGAGAAGCCACTGGCGACGACTTTGAATGACTGTATCGATATATACAAATCATTACTACCTTCTGATCCATCCAAGCCCCCCGAGAAGCTCTTATCCATTGGCCATGTCCTTCGATACAGCCCCCATAATATGCTTCTGAGGAAGCTACTCCTAGAGGACAAAGTTATTGGAGACGTTCTCTCTGTCAACCATACGGAACCAGTCGGTTGGTGGCACTTCGCGCACAGTTATGTCAGGTAAGTCACGGGCTATCCAGTATGTTCTCAGAAGAGTGAGAAACTAACTTTAAATTCAGGGGCAACTGGCGCAAAGAATCTACATCAGCCCCTTCCCTTCTCACCAAGTCTTGTCACGATATAGACGTCCTCCTCTGGCTACTCTCTTCTCCACCACCCAACTCGTCCCTCCCACGTCACCTACCAAGCAACATAACCTCATCGGGGGCCCGCCAGTTCTTCAACAAGCGCCGTAAGCCAGCAGTAGCAGGCTTAGCTACAAACTGTCTCTCCTGCCCACACGAGCCCGACTGCATGTTCTCTGCTAAAAAAATTTACACTGGCAATGACCTCCGTGGCCTCGGAAGCGGAAACACCGGATGGCCTGTAAAAATCCTGGTCCCAGACATCGAAGACTACCTCACCACCGGCGGCCAAGCAGCCGGCGAAGCAGCAATACTAAAAGAGCTTGCCGCCGACTACGACGCTGACACCCCAGCAGACGAGATCAGCAAGAAAAACTGGTTCGGTCGCTGCGTCTGGGAATCCGACAACGACGTCTGCGACGACCAAGTCGTCACCATGACCTGGGACAACGACGACGCCGCCAGCCCCAGCGACGGCCGCGGCCCCAAGATCGCACAATTCCACATGGTAGCTTTCACCGCCAAGATCTGCGAACGGTACACGCACATCTACGGCACCACGGGCGAGATCTACGCAGACAGCGATTGCATCACGGTCACGGACTTCACGAAGCCGACGCGTCCGCTCGATGCGAGGAAAGAGGCGGCGTTTGAGAGTAAGAAGTTCTATCCGCATTTGGCGGGTGGTGGGCATGGAGGGGGGGATGCGGGGTTGGCGAGACAGTTTGTGTTGGCGATTGATAGGGTGAAGAGGGGGGATGATTTGGTGACGGCGCAGAGGGAGGAGTTGGGGTGTTCGATTGAGGAGGTTGTTACGAGTCATGCGATGGTGTTTGCGGCGGAGGAGGCGAGGAGGAATAAAGTTGTGCTGGATTTCCCGGAGTGGTGGAAGAGGGAGGTGGCTTTGAAGTGATTTTATTGCTGTTAATTTCATTCGTGGGACTGGCTTTTGGGAACTTTGCTTAAGCCTGTTAAGGAATATGTGGTACTGTAGCAATTATATGCTTATGATACGATTGTATTGTTCTATATACACTACAATATATGCATTGCTTGTCCTTCTGCTTGTCTCTGCCTGCACACATCCATTAACCCTCAGCTTCGATACCATCGTAGCTGTTTGACTTATGCTTCGGCTGGAACTGGAAATCTTTATGCGCTGGGCCCAAAAACATCTCACTATTGCATCGTTAGCCACTAATTCTCTATATTTAAAGTCTTAGCTTGGGAGAATAACATACCTGATTTTAATCCAGTCCTTATAATTAGCACTCGCCAACAGACCCTCCATGTCATCTCTCGACCTATATGCCGGCGGCCTATCCTGCAGGCTGGGCGGCAGATGCTCCAGAATACCAACTGGCACATATCTATGCGCAAAGCTGAGCCACTCCAGTAAGAATCGTCTAGTCTGGCCGACACCCATCTCGTCACTGCCCCAGGCATCGAGTCCGTATCTGGCGAACTTCTCGATATAAGCAAGACGCTCAGTAGACGTCTTATCGATATACTGTCCTGCTTGAATCTCTTCAAACAACCACGGCTTGATGAGTGCTCCACGCGCAAGCATGACGGAGTCCACGCCGCCATTTTGGACATGGTCGAAGTAATCGACATGCGAGTAACAATCACCGTTGCCGATGAAATATAGCTTCTCTCCATTCGGCAGGTCTCTCGCATCTGGCTCATTAATCGTATCGGTAAGCTCGTCCTTCTTCTTATGATAGCTCTTTATTTGAGCGGCACACTCGGCGATATAGCTCCAATCGGCGCTCTTGGTATACCTCTGCTGCCTACTGCGTCCATGTAACGTAATTGCTGCGCAACCAGGAGGACCCAGGCGATCACGCGACTCGAGACCACCGAAAGCAAGGCGCTCAATCGTCTTGGTAGCGGTGGGCTTGTTGTCGCGAGTGCCCATGCGAATCTTAGCTGTTACAGGGACGTCCAAAGAGACAGCATTCATGCCGCGGATCATTTTCTCGAGCTTTGACGGAGCATCAAGGAGTCCTGAACCAGCACCAGTCTTGTACACGAGCTCGATAGGGCAGCCGCAGTTGAGATCAATGCTGCGGAGGTTGGGCACAAGGGTCACAAGTGCCTCCGTCGCCTTGAAAGCCATCCACGGCTTACTCGAGGAAATCTGGACGCCGAATTTCAGATCCTTAGCGTTATCATAATTGTGAACAGTTGATGTAGGAGTGTATTTCGGGGGTGTGAGCTCGGATTCGTGAGCCTTCATTAAAGCCCATTCTCCCTTTCCACCCTTGATGATCGACTCGGACATGGCCATCTCGGAATACGTGATTTCGGCCCCTAATTCAACACATAAGCGTCTGAATGGCAGATTGCCTTGTGTTGTTAACGGAGCCAAAACCGGCGTCTCGGGGCCGTAGTAGAGCCGGCGCTTCTCAGATGCGCGGAATGGCGGATCTACAAACTGGGCACGGTGGTCCTCGGTTTCCCCCTTCTTTTGGTTGTGAAAGATCTCCGAAGCCTTCGTCTCTTTCTCCAGCCATGCATTATATTGATCAGACCTTACGGTCTTGAATCTCCTCCTAGCCAGGTCAAGTTTATCTGCCGTTGACACAATGTTGGCCACTCCAGCCCTATTTTCCTCGTCTTCAAGCTCAGCGGCGGTTGCTCTGGCTGGGTCGATTGTGAGAACAAGCTCTTTTCTGCCATCGTCTCTTTCAATCTCCTCCATATGGCTCGAGACAAACCGACATTTCCAGCCGGCATAGCACCTGCCATTAACCTCCCACACCGGGCACTTTCCATCAAACGTAGTAAGGTCTTCCCGTTTGCCTTCTTTCAGGTATTTGCGGAGGTCGTGGCTAAGATTGCATCTCTCTCCAAACGAGCATGTCTTTGGCGAGAACTCGGACGAATTAGCGACGCTATTGCACAGCTTGATGAAATCGTTCGATGAGCCAAAGTTGCGAGACGTATTCTGACCCCTCTCCTTCTTTTTCTTCTTGTCGCCGCCGTCTCTATTATCCCTATCATCCACGGCGTGTTTTTTACCTTCGGCTTCGTCGTCCTGAGCAGCAGCTGGCTCTGATGGGGTCGCTTCCTTTGCAGGTCTGTGTATGAGATATCTGAAGGCTAGGTCAGTCTCTGGGCAGTGTAGGCGCATATACGATCAGGATTGGGGTGGTTCGACTTACTCTGCCTTGATCATAGCGACCCCCTTGACACCGTCTCTAGAATCCGATTTGACGGGCGTAGACGATACGTCCCCATCAAGCTTCGGTCTCTTGGCAGAAGATTCCAAAGCTTCTTCGCCATTGTGTGCGCCGCCGAGGCCATTGCTTGGAACGGCCTCAGCCGTGCCTCCAGTGGCGTCCGCTGGTACCTGTTCTGTAACTGCGACATCGTCCAATGGCCTTTTTGAGGGCACTGAGGCCAATGGAATTCCTGTATCATCCATCTTTCTGCACTGGTCGTACAAGTCAAGCTAGAGCGCGAGACTTTTCGAATGCGTTGGTTGAAAAAGGAAGTTGTGTTTGTTCAATTATTGTCATGGTCAATATTTTTCGGCGGATTGATTCGCCCATAGAGTGTTATCTTAGCGCAAGGCTGAATGGACCCCTCTTCTCATTGGCTTTCATGTAATTAATGTTCCTGTTTCCTTTTCCTATAAATTCCTTTTTCTGGTTTATCAAGACATGTTAGTAGTGACATATATTATCTCGGTGTCTTTTTACAATATTTAGCTTTTCGGAATGATTATTTGCTAATATCGAGGTTCCCCCAGCGCCAGGCGCATTAGCATTGACGTATTTCCTATATTGCGACTAGCATTTGGCTTATGGACAGGGATACCTACCCCCAACCCAATCTTACGCGCCTATCCCCTTGGGAACCGACTTGGATGTTAACAGCCTCCTTCACAATTTCATATGAGAGCCTCTTGACGAAACGAACGGCTACTTCAACAGAGGACAATGCGAGGGGGGGATTATAGGGTTGGGAGAAACGATGGCTGACCAGCGAAAGTCCCTGGACAAGACGCGATCACCGCTCAAGACGAAGTTCATACGATCCCAGAAGATCATGCAGCCATCTCCGACGGACACTCGGTCAGACGATATCCCAGAAGACTCAGAACTAGTTCAGGCCAAAGGCCCCTCACGCAGCCATACTCCTGGCCATCTATCAACCAAAAGTACCGACAAGCGGAAAGGAAGCAGCAGCAAAGACCCCCGCTCTCGTTCACAATCTCAATCACAAGCGTCGACAAGAAGCCCCGTAGCTGGTGCCTCAGTGCCCAAGCTCCCTACCTCAATCAATGAGAGCAACGGGCCTGTTATAAGTCCGATTGTCCGTGAAGGATCCCCGGCAGTTTCAACCGGATTGGTTGTCAGCGAACGCCGGCCGTTAGTGTTGCGGTCAACGTCTGCCATTGCGGGAAAGCCAACAAGTTCAACTACACCACTCACTACCCCCAAACCACCATCCCAGTCTAAGAAGACTGGGAAGCACGCATACTTTCCTCCTCCGCCGGATACGAAGGAGGAGCATGATGTGTTACCCGCACCAGCATCTGGCATGTACTGGTCCCGCGCTCCCACCTCTGGCGCCCCTCACACCGCGCTACGCGCACACACGACAACCGCCATAGGTTCTAATATCTACATTTTCGGCGGTTGCGACTCACGGTCCTGCTTCGACGAAGTCTACGTCTTCGATGCGGACGCCTTCTACTGGTCCTCGCCCCTTGTCACAGGCGATATCCCAGTGCCGCTGCGTGCCATGACATGCACAGCCGTGGGCAAGAAGCTCGTCGTCTTCGGAGGAGGCGATGGGCCCATATACTATAATGATGTCTATGTCCTAGATACCGTCAACTTCCGCTGGTCGAAGCCGGTCATTAGCGGAACCCCGCCCAGCAAGCGTCGAGCTCACACTGCGTGCCTCTACCGCAACGGGATCTACGTCTTTGGGGGCGGGGATGGCGTGCGCGCCCTGAACGACGTATGGCGTCTAGACGTATCAGATGTGACCAAGATGACATGGAAGCTTATCTCCGCGCCCTCAAGCAGCACATCCTCCTCCCCAACCGGCGACCGCCAAGACCTTAAATTCCGCGCCGACCGCGACATCAAGCCCAAAGCGCGCGGCTACCACACCGCCAACATGGTCGGCGCGAAGCTGATCATCTTCGGCGGCTCAGATGGCGGGGAGTGCTTCCGCGACGTCTGGGTCTTCGACGTGGACACGCTCTACTGGAAGCCCGTCAACATCCCCGTGTCGTACCCGCGCCTCTCCCACACCGCCACGATCGTCGGGTCCTACCTCTTCGTCATCGGCGGCCACGACGGCGTCGAGTACAGCAACGAGGTCATGCTGCTCAACCTCGTCAACATGCAGTGGGACAAGCGCATCATCTACGGGGAGCCGCCGAGCGGGCGCGGATACCACGGCACCGTGCTGCATGATAGTCGGCTCTTCGTGATCGGTGGCTTCGACGGCGTGACGGTGTTTGAGGATGTGTATATCCTCGAGCTGGCGGTGCATGCTTATTACTCCCAGATCTCGCATTATACTATCGATGTCTAGGATGCCGTGGCGGCGTGGCGGGGCGGGGTCGAGGGGCGAGCGCAGCGGGAGAACGGGCGTTGGGGATATGACTTACGAGGGAGGTTATCTTGGAGGTTGGCTGGATGGGCATTTTACGTATAATGATGGTGGTAATTTGAAGATATATTTCACCACATGTTTCTAAGGTTCGCAGTCGCCAGAAGAGAGGGGCTTATGACGACGACGATCAGTCGGCGTTCAACCCCTCTCTTGACTTTCTCAAGGCTGGCACGTGCCACTCACTGAATACCCCTCCATTAGGCGGTCTGGAGCTTTTTCCAAGCCTGGCCCAGATCTGTGTTCGCCAGGAGAGCCCGTTGCGTTGTAAGCAAGCCATGGCGGGAAGCGCCGGATGCTGGAAACACTCGTATTCGCACCCGGTTGTTGTGTGAGTCTTCGCGCTTGGCGAATCGGGAGGTCCCGGATGTAGGCACTAAGCCGCTCGGTGGAACGGGGTTTTATGGGGTGCAGGATTACTGATAGACGAGAGATGCGTCAGAGTATCATCATACTGCGCTTCGGGATTTGCGCCTTTGTTTATCATTTGATGTGAATTTTTATGACGGGAGTGAACAGGTGAAGATTTTCTTGTGGCGAAGGTTTTCTTCAGGTGAAGATTTCTTGGGTATGAGGGTTATTTAGCACTTGATGTGGATACGTGGGGCGGCACGGATGGCCGGGGGCATTTTATGGACAGTCAAGAGAGGAAAAGGAGTCTTTGAATAAATGAAAGAATTAATCTATCCACTGATTAAAGCCCGAGTCTCATCGCATTCCGCGAGAGTATCAATCGCCGCCTTTGCCCATATGCCGGCTGCGCGAGAGTAGTAGTAGTACAGATTTAACAACGCCTTGAGCACAAAATTGCTTCAACCGAAAATGCTCCAAAGAGAGAAGATGCTGCCCTATTTACATCCCGGGCGTTCTTGCCCGGTTCCCCAACGCCTTCGTCTTCGTTAATATGTCCGCGCTTGAAAGGGAGATATGCGGTATCGCCGTCGTTTTTCCGTATTTTCCCTATATTCCAACTTCGAGATCTTTAGTTCTTAGCCTGCTTGGTTGCCGCCGCCGCTGCCGCTCCCTCTTGTTGCTTGCGGTGTGCTATCTTCTGCTCTTCAGCCTCGACCATATCTATAACTTGTCAGCTCGGCTCAAACAAGAATCCGTCGCTCCGGTGTAGTGGGGTAGCTTACCTTTCCACAAATCCTCTCCAGGGTACATCTCGTGGTGAATCTTCTTCTCGATCATGTGCTTGTGCTCGGGATCATTGGGGTCAACGATCATCACCGTCTCCCATCTGCCTCTGCCCTTGTTCGCGTCTCCCACCTCAAAGAGGGCCGTCACGACCAGCACAGCCAGGGTCAGACCCTGAGCGTACACTCTCGCCTGGACCAATTTCTGTGCCTTCGACAGATACGGGTTGTTGCGCACCAACTGCAGGGCAGCACCCATACTGGCAATCCACGATGCCGTCACAATCGGGTATCGGTTATCACGACCCCACTGCCTAAACTTATCGAAGGTGGTGTCGTTCTCCCGTGCAATCGCCATGTCACGCGATGCTTGGTCCTTGTATAGGTTCTTCGGCATGCTCTCAAATTCGTAGCCTCGCGAGGCGCGGTCGGCGGCGATGATGGCGCAGAAGGTCGAGGACGAGGTGACGAGGAAGGACTTCATAGGGAGGGTGAGGCCGCGGATGATGGCATAGCGGCGGCTTGCGAGACTGAGGCCGGTGAGACCAACTACTGCGCCAAGGGCGAGACCTTTCATGCCACCTTTGAGGGTGACTCTGTAGTGAGCCTCCTCCTGTTCTTTGGTGAGGACCTTCATGATTGATGTGTGGTTATTATCTTATCGGTGTTCGATTGGTGCATGGGGAATTTCGCCCTAGAACGTTGCTGTTTGTTTGTTATTGCCCAGATTGATGAGTTATCTTGGGGTTTGCTGAGCAGTGGGGGGGCAGCTGGTATTTATTTGTCGGAGTTATGGCGGAGATGTTGGAAAAAATGCTGGATGTTGATGAATAAAGGTGTCGGCTGTAGTGTGACGTAAGAATTCAGATCGATTAAATAGGTTTAGCGGGCACGGTCACCTCCCGTTCCACCGAAGCAGCCACTGGTTAGGTAATCCGAAGGCGGATATGGTCGGCAATAACTTCTAGAAACCATATTTCATTGGCCTATTTGATTATTTTCAATGTGGTTGTTGTATTTCATCTATCGTATGCCCATGCTGTTAAGGAATTCCGAAGGCCAGCTGATAGGGAACTTGTTTGCCTATGAGCGAAGAAATGGGCTCCTACAGAGCCGGATTGACTGCTCCAAGCTACAGATCACAGACTCGAGTACAATATAAGAATACGGGCTCGGCTTCGGAAAGAATGTATAATGTTGGACATGCATACTCGTATAGAGTTCTGGGCACAATAGAAAGCTACAGTGATATAAAAATGGGTATCTTCCTGGAGCTGGGGAATTAAGCTCAACGATGGTCGCGTTATCTGATGGGAATACAGAAGAAAACAATCGTCTGTGCGTACATGCGGAAGAAAGGCTTCGGGATGGGCACTTCAAGATCGCCAGATCTGTGATGCCAACCTCGAATCCAGGCCCCGTTAAAATGTTGAACGTCGTCCCAGGTGAAATTTTGAGGGTCCAGGATATGTGGGGTCTCCTGAATCTTGGGGATCTTCAGACCGCTCTAGCGTTGACCTTCTTCGCCTGATCACCCCTTTACCTTACGTCACGAGATATATCGTTGTCGGTTTCCAAAGAAGGGGGCAAGCGTCTGAAGCTAGAGTATCAGCTGACACAGAATGTCAGATGTTGCGGTCTGACTCTTGGCCGTCAACATAGTTTGTCTCATGAGAAATGAGCGGCCGGAATAATTCCTCAACTTTCAAATCACAAAAAGCAACTAGACGCATATGCTCTAGCCCAGGTTGACCTAGCTCCCGTTCTCGTGTTTTATTGTCATTGCCGTGCGTGCATCATAGCTTGCGACCAATTTCACAGAGTCTTGGGAGATCAAATGTCCAGTCTTCGATATCCTCATGCGGTAGGTGAGAGCTATACGAAGCATATCCGTCAGTGTTTTGAGCAGAGGCGCAACTTTGGTCTAGGCCCAAAGATACTCGACCATTTCACGGCTCTGTTCACTAAACTTTACTCAATGTACGGTACCGCCGTCGGCATGGGCCATGACTCGGCTTTCTTGTGTTCTACTACACCTTTAGCCCAATCATGGCTCCAAGTCCTAGTTCCACGGGTAACCCAAAGTTCCACAAGGCTCTAACTTCGGTAGGACACTCCGGGACAAGCGGTTGTAAGGGGCAAACACTTGGCTGCTCGCTCAACACAGCATATCGAGTTCTACCGTCACTGAGGGATAGTCAACTTCGATATCTCGAGGTCATCGCCACCAGGGGTCGTTCAAAGTCAAATGTCTGAGCTCAAGTGAACGTCACTCGCTGGCGACAGCGGTGACAGAAGTGACAGAAGCGAGAGGCCGAATCGGACTTCAAGCCGCGGCAACATGGAATGCGTCCGGGGACCATACATACATAATTGCTTGGGCTTATTATAGATGCGCGTTTGACATGAGGAGAGGAGGAGTCGAACCAGGAGTCGCGACCAGGAGTTCAACCTGCCGTTAACCAGGAACTGTACCACGGACTTTTTACGTTGTAGTGCAGTCCACCACCCAGCATCCAGCGCCCAGCAATCCACTAATCCATCCACCGTCAATCTAATCCAGCATCCAGAATCCAGCATATCCACCATACAGAGGAAGTACATGTGCAGTCTGTACCGCACATCCGTCTGCATGTGCATGCAGTACCCAATACGTACAGTAAGTACTGTACTAGTAGACTAGAGTGAGGACCAGTGCAGTAGAGAGTGGAGATGCCTTTACTCGACATCCAGGAGTGCAGTAGGGAGTGGCCCACTCTCCTCGCTCTCTTCTGCTCTACTATTCCCTACTCTGCTATAGTACTCTGCTGTGCTCTACTATGCCTCTCTTTCGGCCTACGGAGAATACTCCGTCCAAGAAAGCCAAGCTCTTCTCCCAAGGAGTTAAGTGGTTGTACTGGTACAGGGAGTGGTACGGTCGTAATTGGTTCCCTTAAGTACCAAATGCAAAGGCCGGGAAACCAGTTAACTGGTTCTAGCTGGGAGAGTACTGTAACTCTAACGCTAAGTCCTAAGTCAGCTAACACAAGAGGTGCTTACGGATGCTGGTAAACGATGCTGGTAGACGATGCTGGTAAACGTCGACTTGGGATTCTTCTTGGGACTGCTTTACATATGCTGTATTACTAGAAGACCGTGAGTAAGTAGGTGAGTAAGTAGGTGAGTAAGTAGGTCAGTAAGTAGGTCAGTAAGTAGAGTAGTTCCTAACTAAGTAAATAGTATACCCGACTAAGTATAACACGACTAAATACTCGACTATACTCAATTATACACTACTATACTCGACTAAACTCGAACTATACTCGACTAACCATATAACTCCTAACTCAGACCTACTTATACTACTAAAATGTATACTCTGAACTACTAAAACTAATACTCGACTAATACTCTTGGGTCTACTTGCCACTACTTGCCACTACTTAGACGCCTTCTTTGGGACTACGACCTGAACTGACTTGGTCGCTCGCTCTACGGCTGTTTCATCCCATGGCCCGCCGCTGTACCGTACTGTACTCTGCTCTACCCAACCCCCAAGCCCACTCGCCCACACCCATCCTACTAACTCTCTACTACTAACTCTACTACTACTCTACTACTACTCTATTACTACTCTGCGCCTGTGTACTTAATCCTATAACCACTAAAGTACCACCCTGCCCGCTCCGACTTGTTTATCCAGATTGCATAGTCGATGCACCTGGTGGGTTTCAATAAAAGTGTTGCGGTCGCTGTCGAATTCATTGCCTTTCACCTCACCTCTACTCTGGCGACAACGAAGTAGATATTATCTATCTTCACCCAAACTGTTTTGCATCGCCGTGAGCCCCATCATTCGCACTACTGACGATGACGACAACATCACCTATCGATATTGCCACACCATCACGAAACGCCTCATCGTCACCATCATCCCAAGGCACCAAGTCTGGGACAGCCAGATTTAACACCGGCGTCGACGACTCGAGAACATCAGCAATCATGAGCGCCTCAGCATACGACCAGAACGGCGGTCGCCCTCGCCAGGAGTCCTTCGTCTCCGCGAAACCCATTTCCATGAACAACCCAAGAAACCTCGACCCACGACCCCGACGAGAGAGTCTGGCAGGCAGCCTTGTTGGCGGCATGAGCTGGGGTGGCGTCTCTGTGGGATCTTGGATTCGTGACGAGTGAGTTTACCCCTTCTTTCTTGAGACAAAATGTTATAATGGCTCTTTATCATCGAGTCCATGTCTCACCTTTCATCCGATACCAATCATGCATGCGCCGCGGCTGGGGACGACTCTGACATTCCACAGTATTATCATGGCAGGCACCTCGCCGTTCCCTTACCAGTCACCATCATATCACTCGTCATCATACCTACCAAAGCTTGAGGCGAATTTCATGCGCGATTTCTCCTGCTGTGGCCACACACTCCCAACTCTCCACGATCTCCTCCAACATTACGAAGAATGCCACGCCCAGCAGACCCCACAATCACTGCGTACTGCAGCCCAGCAGCAACAAGTTAGAGATCAGCAGCAGCCCAATAGCAAAGCCGCCATCGCCTCGCAGGCGGCCAACTCTGTCCAGCAACAAGCACAGCAACAGAGACAGCAACAGCAGCAACGGCAGAATGGCGGATTCAATACCAATAAGCCAGCCGGCGGAATTTCGACACTTACCGGAGGAATCCAGCAAATGCGTCGCCAACAGTCCAATCCTTCTACGCCCACACAGAAATCCGCCCAGCCCTCGGGAGGAGATGATATGGACGGAGTGGAGGACATGGAGATGGACGACCCCGTTGGCCCTATGGATCCCGTGGATGGCTCTGCCAATCGGCCGGTTGCACCGCAGTCGATGTTTGGACAGCAACAACGACAGAATAACATGACCAATACTGGTGGAATGTTACATCAAGGCCTTCGTACGTCCCAGCCAAGCACCCCCTCCGCCGCAGGTTTTGGTTTCCAGAACAACCCGACAGTCTCATCTGTCAACACGCCAACCCTGAACGCACAGCTTTCCCAGCAAAATAATCCCAAATTCTCTCCTGACATTTCCATACCAGGCACCCCAGCAGAACTGGATGATGACTTCAACACGATGAATATGGACATGAACAATGTCGGGAACATGAACATGAATACGACCAATATGAACTTCCCCTACGGGTTCGGCAACGACTTGGGCCTGGAGCTCTGCATCGACGAGCCTGCGAAGAGGCTGTTTAGCCCGAACGGCGGATTTGGCAACCAGAAGGCTCTCCAGCAGCAGTTTGCCCAGTTCGGACTCGGAAACGGCCAGTTTGCGAATAACGACGATCTCGTGCGGAGACTCCGCCAGCAGCAGATGATGCAAATGCAAGGATTTGGAAATGCTTCGGCGGCGATGATGATGGGTGGAGAGGAGCACAAGCCTTTCCGCTGTCCTGTTATTGGATGCGAGAAGGCGTACAAGAACCAGAACGGCCTCAAGTAAGTTTAAGTGCCTACCCGATGTGCGATATGATATTAATATCATTTTAGATACCACAAGACCCACGGCCATCAAACTCAGCAATTACATGAGAACGGCGACGGAACATTCTCGATCGTCAACCCAGAGACCTCCGCGCCTTATCCTGGTACTCTTGGCATGGAGAAGGAGAAGCCTTACAAGTGCGACGTCTGCGGCAAGCGATACAAGAACTTGAACGGTCTCAAATACCACAAACAACACTCCCCGCCCTGCAACCCAGAGATGAAACTCAACGGCCACCTCCAAGCAGCCGGCCTCAGCAACATCAACGGCGGCATCAACGTCAACGTCCCCGGCCTCCCCGGCATCGGCGAAGAAGGCATGCTCTGACATCCCCCCGCGACGGATACACCATAACACTTACTCCGGCCCGAAAAACAATACACTTGCTCCTCCACGGCGTCGGACGGTTTTCTTGCATTATTTCTTCTCTCTTGGGCCATCATTATTTTATCATGCATTTACGCGGCGTTTAATTCAAACGAGATCACACGATACCCCCGGGCACGCAGCGCCGCGCTCGAGAGCTGGCGACGCTACAATAAAGGTCGACGATGCACACACTTTACGCCCCGATGGCCTTCCCTCCACCTCCTTACCACCACTACACACATGTACTCGCTCAGCCGAGTTCTCTCGTTAGAAAAACTTCCTGTACTTAACTCGTCATGGATTTTATAATTACCGGCCTCACTCATGATTTTAAGAGAGAGAATGCCAAAACCCAAAAGTGCAGCGCTTTTTTTACTTTACAAGTACACTGAACGAATACGTTTTTACCTTTCCGCTTTGTTGCTTTTGTTGTGCTTTGCCTCCTACTTACTCCTTGCCATGCTTTTTATTGCTTTTTGCTCTGGTTTCTTGGATTGTTGTTCGAAGTGCTCTGGGAGAGGGGTTGCGGTTTGGCCACCAGCTGGGGGGGTTTTACTTCGCATTACGGCGTAATTGCGATTTTTGTACATGGAATCTTCTTACCATTTCTCGATTCTTCATCTTCACTTCATGTGGATTATTTTAATAAAGGGCATGCTATCATCATTGCTACGTCTGTTTTAGCAGAAGTCGGCAGAGAGAGAGAGGGACAAGAAGGGCGGGAAAGAAAGAGGACTGGAATGTTTTTGGATCGCTGTTCGAAGAGGAGTCATGAGGATTGTGGGAGAGCCAGCGAGAGGAATGAAACAGGACGGGTCGGTCGGTCAATCAATGACGGAGTTTATTTTGTTTTTATTTAGAATCCAGGGAGGGGAGTTAGAACGGGGGCTGTTGGCTGGCAAGGAGTGCAATCTGCAACTACATTTTAACGGGGTCGAATATGCAATGAATAGACTTTACTACCATACTAGAGCGATTCTTGTCATGAATAAACCAGCGGGAATTACCAGTTCTTAAAAGGGAATTGTTCCAGACCAAAGTACGACTTTTCGAGAAGAGCAGCCGTCCCGTCCTATCCCATCCCATCCATCAAATCATCACCTCCCACTCTGTCATCGCAGTTTCCCCCTTAGCCCGTTCCCATCAAATGATCACTCCCGCTCTGACACCGTGGTTCCCTCCTTGGCACTTCCCTAATTTCCCCGCACCATCTACATCTCTCTACGTAGGGGTATGAGGTGAGGGGAAAGGGAATCACATCCATGTGGCATGCTGTTCTACGGTGGTGGTGGGGATTTGCATATGACGTGCCTCTCTTTATCACCCCTCCCGCCTGGCCGATTACGCACCCCTTACGAAGATACAGTACACAGACAGCTATGATGTACAGGGCGCGTACATCCCGTACCTCATACCTACACTACAGTAACTCCTCCTACATCAATTAATTAACTCACCTTACGTATGTACGCACATACCTACACCTACGTATTGTATCGTATTGTACGCATATACTGCCCGGCCTCTCCGCAACGCGGCACTTACCACCAAAGCCGACTGCCATTGTTCTAGCCGCCCTAACTGGCCGTTCTGACCCAAGAAACCGGAATCCCGCCCTGCGCTACAGCGCACTGGCCGCTTTCCCACGCGGTCAAATGCACCCTTCGCTGCGCCGGTTCACGTTTTCGCCACCGAGCCAGGTAAGGGTAGCTCGCAAGGTGTTTCTGTTTTCACGTGATATTAGTTCCCCGACTCGAGTCAGAACTTGTTAAAGTCGGCGCGCGTCCTAGAGTCTAGAGTCAGGGCCGCCAAGAACAGCGTAGAGCACGTATCCCTGGATCGCAATCCCCGCCGCCGCCGCCTCCGCCGCTGCTGCCGCTGCCGCTATATCCGCCGGCTCTCTCACTCTCTATCACACCGCAGTAGAGGATGGGACGGGGGGGAAGCCCTAATCCGAAAACCCTACCCCCCCCCCATCTCGAACACACCTCGGACACCGCGCCCTTCACTCATCTCCCACCTCAAGTGTTCGCCCTGCGTGACTTGCCCCTGTCCGCCGCCCGCCCAATTAACCCATGGGGCCGATCACAACGTAGTACGTATGTGTGTGGTGCCCCCACCCAATCCCGGCTGGAGTTGACGAATTTCCCCATCCGGAGTTTTTTGGATGCGTGAACGCACGCGAGCAACGTCGGGTGCGGTTGCTGGTGGAATGGGGGGACTTCGTGGGTTTACTGTGTGTGTGTTGTGCTGGGCGATGGGGCGCCAGTGCATTAATGGGTATTGTACCCGTAGTAAGCTACTATAATACTATAGTATAGTATAGTAGAGTAGAGTAAGTACAGTACATAAACCATTTCCACAAACAAACCCGTCTTTACTTTACCGTAACTCAGTGGGCCAACAAAACAACCGCCGCCCACCCATCAAAGTCGGCCCGGTAAACTCCGTCACCGCCCACACACACATTCCGTGCATAACAGTGTGGATTCCATTCCCGTGGCGCGGGCCAACTGCGCGAGTTAACGGATACAGACATGCAAAGCCCTGTAGTCGAGTGCTAAGACTAGGCTAACTACTGTAACTACTGCTATGCACCACCACGGCGCTCTCATTTACCAGAGTTGAGAGTGGGACGACGCACGCGGGCGGCTGGTGAGGGCTGGTGGGTGTGGTTTTGTCGGGTGCGGCGGCGACGGTGAGGTAGGGCGGGCGGTGCGAGGTTGGGATGCGATGTGCCGACGTCTCGCCGGTCCAAAACAATACCACCGCCCTCGCCGAACCCCTCCGCCACTCACCACCGCTGAGCAAGGTACAGCCAGTCCAGCAAGCAAGCTCACCTCTCACCTCTCCAGCACCAGCCAACACCGCCAACACCGCCAGCACCAACCCTCCCAATCCCTCCATCCACGCGCAACAACCAGGTACCTCGCGGTACTTCCACCTACCTCCCCCCCCCAACCCACTCCCCCTTCGCCCCCCACCCACTTTACATAACCCAATCCCCCCCACCGCCGGCGCCAAGCCTACCACGGTTAGCGCTAGTAATGCTTCTAGCGCTCTTCTGGAAGACGGTGCGATTCGGCTGTCAGGCTCGGCTTGGCGGATGTGTTTGGTGCAGGGGGGGGTGTGGCTGGTGGGTAGGGAGGGCAGTTTGGGTAGGGAGGGCAGTTGGGTAGGAAGGGCGGTTGGGTTGCCAAGGGGTTGGGTGGTGCCAAGGGCCGGCAGTACTTGGTGAGGCGTGGTAGGGCGGCGGGATTATAAATCGGTGGTTGTTTAGGGGAGGGCTGGGCGCTGGGGGGGTGAGATGGGGAGGGGGAAGGGCTGGGCGCGGTGAGAGGGCCAAGAGGGGGGAGGGGCCAGGAGCTTGGAGGGGGAGGGGTTTGGAAGCAGAGGAGGGCACGTTCTGAGATTGAGGGATTTGAAGGGCTGGGCGTGTAAATGGCCAAGATGTAGGGCGGTGAGGATTGGAGGGCCAAGGTGTGAGATGATGAGGATAGGAGGTCAAAGACATCAATTAAGTTGGTAAGGAAGGGGGAGCCAAGGACCAAGTTCTAAGATGGTAGGAAGGTGCGGCCAACTTCCAAGGTCCGAGAGGGTGAGGCAGGAGCGATCAGCCAGCTTCGGTGAGGAAGGAGCAGCCAAGATCTGAGATACGAGCTGAGGAAAGAGCAGCCAAGTTCCAAATCCCGAGACGGCGGGGAAGACACAGCCAATGTCCAAGACGGCGAGGAAGGGGCGACTAGCTTCCAAGATCAAAGATGATGGGGAAAGAGCAGCCAAGTCCGATATCTAAGATGACGGAGAAGGAGTGGCCGACTTCCAAGTTCCAAAATGATGGGGAAGGAGCAGCCAAGGTCTAAGGCTCACGACGGTAAGGAAGGAGCAACTAGGGGTCAAGATCCAAGATTATGGGGAAGGAACAGCCAAGTTGTAAAGCCCAAGACGGTGAGGAAGGAGCGGCCAAGTTCTAAGACGGCGAGGAAAGAGCGACCAAGGTCCAAGATCTAAGATGGTAAGGAAGGAGCGACTTTCAAAACACAATACGGTGAGGAAGGAACGGCCAGCCAGCCTCACTGACCACTATCAATATTGCCTGAAAAGCATTGCATTAAGTGAGCAAATCATATCCCTATGTGCAAGTACTCTAAAACGCATCGTATTATCATCATATCATGATGCATCTACTCATATCTAACGCCCACCAGGAAATAAAACGAATCCCCCCCCCCTTCCCCAAAAGCAAAGTCTAACCCCTAGCCCCCTATGCTGAACACAGAAAACATAAACATAACAAATATCCCGTTCCCCAAGCAGCAAAGTTAATAAACGCCGCCGATGAACCGTCATCCCGTCGTTCGTTCCCTCGTAATATACTCCTCCTAATATACCCCCCAACGGGATGAGCAAAAATAAAAGGGGGGAAGTAGCCAGCAAGCCTACCAACCAACCCCAACCCCCTCACCACAGAAAGTGTCTCTCCCTCACGAAACCCCCATCTCCTCATCATCCTCCTCCCCCTCCTCCCCCTCCTCCCCACTCTGCATCTGCGTCGCACTACTCCCCGCACTAAACTTCCTCGCCGACGCTCCCCCAACTCCAAACCTTCCTCCCCCCAGCCCCCCCACAACCTCGAGCTCCTCTCCCCCGACAACACGGCCTTCCATATCAATCTCCTGACTCAAATCCACGAGTGCCATGCGCGGCAACTTCAGGAAGCCCTGCGTGCGCACCACGCGGCCCCAGTGGAGGAGACAGTAGTTCGCCGCGCGCTTGCGGAGCCACTCCTCGTTCGCGACGCCGGCGCTGTGCCAGGTGATACATGCGTGGTCGACGTCCATTTCCTTGGAGAGGCGGTTGACGCACAGCAAGCGGAGGTGCGGGATGTTGTAGATGTTTGAAAGAACAAGGAGGCCCGCGACGTCGTTGAGTTCGGGGACGTCATCCATGTGGATGCTATCCGTGTAGAGGTAGTACAGGAACGCCTTTACGACTGGGTAAGGCTCTGGGATGTGCATTTTCTTAGTATGGAATTCGGCCATCTGGGCGTTGTAGAGGCGTGCGAAATGAGGCCAGCGAGCTTGGAGGATCAGTTTGTGGACGTGGATGGGTTGGGAGGTTGAGGCGTCGGGGGAGAGCCAGTTCTGGACAAGGACGGATCCCGAGGGGGAGCCGGCGGAGGACATGGCTGCGTCATCGTCCCAGTCGTCGTCTTCGCGCGAGGCGGTGACGATGAAATCTGTGCCGCTGCCACTCTCAGGGGGGACGTTGAACAGAATCGCCAAGTCGGCACCGAGACCACGGGAAGGCTGGGGTGTGCTGCGGCCAGAGTGGGTTGAGAGTGATGTAAATGGAGCTCTGACATCTGCGCGGTTCTCTTTGGCGAGGTCGTTCCCAAGGAGTCCGTATTTGCGGAGGTCAATTTCCATGATGTCGCTTAGGTATTCCTCGAAGCCGTTCGGACCAAGATCAGTAGCAGCTGGGTCGGTCGGGCAGCCTAGGAGCCATGCTTTCGTCCCGTCTTCGTTCATGGTACAATAGTGCCAGCGGAATCCGCTCCTGAAGATCTCGCGGCCTTCGGCAAGTTTCTGCCAGCGTAGGGTGTCCAGGTCCAGGGAGGACAGCGAGCAGTCTGCAGGAGTGATAGTAACAGCCGGCGTGACGAAATCAAGGAGGTTTCCTGAAGTAAACACGTGAAAGTGCATGCCAGATCCTTGAGCTGGAATATTGGGTCCCGAAACAAACTTGAGGGATGAAACTGCGCCGGGGGCAGCTGGCGGCGATGTATTCAGTTGGAATGAGGCGGGGTTAACCTGCGCGCTGCTCGAGTTTGCCGCATAGCCCGTGCTTCCAACAGGTGCTGGGCTCGATGCTGCACTCTGACGAGTAGACCCTTGGCGGGAAACTCTGCGGTCCCAGGTGTCATAGGCCGGAGGAGAGTCGAAAGCGGGAGTGCCTTTGAGGTCAAGCCAGTAGATGTCTCCCACCTTTTCGGCATCTTCGCTGAGGCCTCCAAATACCCACATCCTGTCACCCCAGATAAATGCCTGGTGATCGAAGCGACCAACGAAGCGCCATGCCCGCGACCATGTGAATGTTTTAAGGTCGAGGTAGCAAATGTCGTCCAAGACATAGTTGTTGTGCCCAGTTATTCCGCCAATTATGAAAAGTTTGTCTTCGTGAAGCACAGCAGCGTGTCTGGCTCTTCCTTTTGGAATCGGGCCAGTCACGGCAGGCTGTGTCCAGTGCGCAGTCTTCAGGTCGAATATAATAAGGTCGGAGAGATAAGTTCGGTGCTCATTCTCACCGCCGAAAATGAGGAGCTTGTCCCCTTGGTAGAGTGTGGCAGTATGCCCTGTTTATCATTAGATGAGATTATACGCAGTGTACAGAATCAATACATACCCATTCTAACGCCAGGAATGTCGCCATAGTTGTCAACTGTGGTTGCGTATCAGTATCACATATCACATTTTTTCCAATGTCCGAGACACCCTGGTGGGTACAAAAAATGTCTTCCAGAATATGGTGGGGAGAACGTACCCAAGCTCCATTGATGGCTGACCATGTCCAGTTTTAAGACATGATTGTAGACTTCGTCCGTATAGGCATCGAATCCACCAAACGCATATATGTTGTTCCCACCACAGTAGGTCACTGTCGCATTCACCAAACAGGCAGGTCTCTGGCCTAAAGTTCGAACAACTTTCGGACGGTAATTGTCCTTTGCGGACGGTTTGACTGGTGAGTTAGGCATGAGGAAAGTATTGGTCGACGAAGCAGCTGAACCTGGAGTGAGACCGAGAGGTGCATGGCTGCCGGCACCTGCGTAGATCGCCGAGCCAAATACGCCCACGTTGCTGCTGGCGGGGGTAGAAGGCTGAGCCATGTTCGCAACCCTCTACAATCCCATCGATGTTGAGAGTGACTGTTTCAATGCAATGGCCAGACAGAGAGCCAGGCAGATTTCGAGACGGTTGTGAGGTGAGTGAGAAAAGAGCAACAAGAAAATGGCGGCGATAATGGTTCGTTCAAAGAACGCTCCTGAATGCGGAATGAATTTCAAATGGCCTTATCGGAATTGTGGCGCGATCTGCGATTGGGCATTGCTCACGTGATTTGCGATAGTTAACGTTGACTAATCAATTACACGTGCTTGTGTTGCACGTGACTTATGAACCCTGCCGGCTGCCTTGGATAGACAGGGTGGGGTCAAAGCTTCTTGTCGCAAGCGAATGACGTTGCCTTGCAAGTTGCCAAGTTGGAGTTGACGTCCCCAAAGAACACACGACAACTTTCAAATATTCCCCAACAACTGCAGCTGCAAAGTCCAAAGGTATTTTACTGCTCGTGAAGCTCTACAATACACTTACTAACTGATCTTTTGCAGTAGTAAGACTCACCCTTGACGAATAGCTACTACGCGATCCTTTGCCATACTCTCATTACAGCATTGACTCTATAACCTCCAGAAACAAAACACATACAATATTGTCAAGCTCCAACAACTTCCAAGATGACGCTCTACTACAGTCTCGTGGGTTTTTCGCACGTCCTGGGTCCATGATTCGCCTTGCTAATGATCCTGCAGGTCTTCATGCTACTTGTAGCAGAGATGGGGCTTTTCGTCCTTCTCATCGTGCCCCTCCCGTTCAACTGGAGGCTCAAGGTAAGATACCACCATAATTCCCCCAGCACTGCCAGCTGCTAACCAACAGACAGCTCTACACTTTCATTTCCGGTTCGTGTGCTCCAGACCCCCGAAAACCTCCTAGGCCAATACTAATACCCTCGAAGAAAGTCCTGTCATAGCCAAAGTACAATACGGTCTGAAGATAACGTTTATCTTCATCCTTATCCTGTTCTTAGACAGTGTATGTCTCCCAACACATTGATGCCATAAGGAAAAACTTGGTACTAACTATCCCAGGTAAACCGTGTGTACAGAGTCCAAGTTGAACTCGCCCTGGCAACTGAGCAATCGCAAACTGGGTATGTGTCCTTACATCCATATTATAGGTATAGTACTAACCACAGTTAGTAGAGCTGTTCTCGGACATGAGCGCATGGAAGTTCAGGCCCGCAAGTTCTACTCTCAGCGCAACATGTACCTCTGTGGCTTCACGTTGTTCCTGTCTCTGATTCTCAACCGCACATACCTGATGGTGAGCACCCCCTTGCACCAACTTTCCCAGTACCTCTCTAACACATCTGCAGATCATGGAGACCCTGAGACTCGAGACCAAGCTCAAGCAATACCAAGGTGACGCAAAGGCCAGCGGCAAGGATGCCCAGAAGCTCGAGCAGGCCGGGGATATCAACGAGATCGGAAACCTGAAGAGGAAGCTCGCCCAGAAGGACCAGGACCTCGAGAACCTGAAGAAGCAGTGTGCCGGTCTGACCCGGGAGTACAATGAGCTCAGCGACAAGTACGCTTCTACGCAGTCTGCCGAGACCCTGCCAAAGAAGGATAGGTAAACAGTGCAAGGATGTGCAAACCAAAAGAAGCTGGGCCTGGGCGCGGCCGAGACTGGGGTGTTGAGGGAGGGGATGGCCATGGATACATGGAACAAGTAGAAGGCGCGATGAGAGAGCGCCTTGTGGATAAAACATAGATTGGAGTAGGGGGTATAAGCTCAGTACAAGTTAGGAAAGGGCAAATTTTTGTTCCTCTTGTCTGCAATGCCTGTGGGTACATGTACACGAAAGTGATATTTTAGAGATTAGCGGTCACAATGCATTGATATTTGGAAATATTATTGCTCAATTGATTTGCAAATGCTGTGTCCATCCCATTTAGAGATACTGTTGACTCGTCTCCCTTTTGATTTCGGGAATTTGAGATACCGATCGGGCCCATTTCCGCCATAAGAACCATGCTTTGCAAAATGAAAAAAATTATCCTCCGCCCGATTAACTCGTAGTAATGTTCCTGGGTATAAGGACGCTGTGGTTCTGCAGTTGGCGTGCAGTAACAATGTAATCTTGAATGAAGAGGTAGCGACGAAAGACAAAACCCCTGATTTCGATCGAGATATGCCATGGCACATAGATTAGAGCTCCAACGCCACAAGGGACAGAAAGAAGCTTGAATGGTAGTTGGTACCCTCCATTGGAACTTGCAACCCCAGTTAGCAGTCGACACCTGTCATTGAGATGTACATCTCGAGCCTTTTCTCTCTTCCGCTTTCTGTGTTCGTAGCAACTGCTGCTGCTTCACTTTTTTGTCTTCTTCGCTGGTACGACAACGGCGTCCGCATTTGCATCTTCGACCTTGATAGACGCCTTTCTCTTCCCTTGGCCGTTTCTTTCATCCGCTGCTCCTGAAATGAGCGCCTGGGGTGATACCTGATCTCCACGTTAGTTACTCATCTCAATGAAGGTAATAGAGAGGCATCTCCAGAGAGTGCACATACGATTGCCTCGGAGTGCTTCTGTCTAGCTAGTTTCTCAATCTCATCCGTGTTCAACTCATCGAAGCTTTTATGCTGCTTTTTGGCGAGGCCCCGAACTTGAGCAAATGTGAGGCTATCAAAAAATACCCTGGTTAATTTATCGTTCGCATATTGCAATTGCTCGGCGTGTTTCTGCTTTGCCAGCCTCTCCATCTCATCTCCGCACAGCTTATCAAAGCCCATATACTGCTTTCTCGCAAGTTCACAAACTTCAGAAAAGGTGAGGTCTTCAAACGCCTTCGAAGCTGGGGTCAAGGATGGCGCACATGAGGGCACTAGGGTGGTCGGCGGTGTTGGCAATAGATTCCCCCCAGGGAGCTGCTCAACTTCGGGGGTCTTCTCAACCAATGGTAACTTCTGGAGATCGGCTGCGCATGTCTCATTAGCTTCGGGTTAAATGATGAATTTAAAAACTTGACAGTACATCTTGATCGGTATTTAAATCGAAATATAGCGACTGGATCCCACCATCCGTTAAGATAAGTAAAAGAAGCAGGCTCGGGAATCTCAGAAGCATCAACGACTTCGTTATTATATCTATGTTAAACAATTAGCATACATGTCCCCCCCGAAACTAATGTTACTAACGTCATGCCTAGTGATAGGCTTTTTCTTTCAGAAACTTTCTCTGTTGCTATATTTGCGATATTTGCGGCAAAAGCGGCATGGTCGATGGATTCAGAAATGTCTAAGGCATTATTTAGGATTCGGGTATTTTTTTGGCTTGCAATTGCTAGGTGTTTTATGGACTCACCAGTTGTTCCCATCTCTGAGCCATCTGAGTGTCGCCATGTTCCTAGTAAAACCCTGACCTCTAGCATCCCAAGTTTTGCCATCCTTTTTCTGTCCATTGCGGATATATCATCGCTCTCGCCGTCCCGTGGAAGTATGTTCAACTTAGTGAATTGGAAGCTCCTAAACAGTGCTTCTGCGCCGGCGTAATCGTAATATCCATCCAATAGTCTTCCCATGGTTCCGAGTTTACCAAATCATGGGGGCCGCAGCTCGTCTCTACGGCATAGCCAGCGGGGTCCTCGAATGCGAAAATGATGCGATTGGGCCTATGTGTATAAGGTGCCTCGACACGAAACTTCAGCCAGAAGGGACCACCATCTGATGGGGCCTCGATGTAGTTCGAAACTACCAAGGAATAAGGCGAATTCTGCTTTTAAACGGCATCTGATTCATCATCGGCGTATTCTGGTAGTTGTCCTTGTGCATTATGAACGGTGACGGAGACTCTGGGGAGAATAGAGACGATTGCCATCTTTGATCGCTTGAAGTCGACAATGAGTAGTTGGTATCCGAATAAGCTTGAAATGAAGTCGTGTCCAGATAAAAGCGAATGAAGTGAAATATATGTAGTAAATTCGGCCTGCTATTCTAGTTAGGGTGCCTATCAGTGTATGAATTTGAAGTAGACTGACTTGATATGTGTTTCGTTCAATGTGCTTTGGCCCTCGATTTGTTTGTGTTTGATGGAGCCGCGTTGCAGGTATGATCAGGAACGATAATGCGAGGACCGCGAGGAAGTTTGACGAGAGGTAGATAGAAGAGGCAAAAGCTTTTGAGAGTTTATGGAAACAAGTACGGTATGTGAAGGGAGTTGTTGTAGAGACTGGGTGTATGTATGACGAGTGAAGAAGAACTCTCAGAGCAAGCTCCTTTCGAGAGAAAAGTGACGATGCTTCCTCAGGGCAACAAATGTAAGTAGGTTGCACTTACTGGTCAAGTAAGATTGGCGAACAAGTAGTGAGGGCAGTTGGTCGCCTAACTGGGTGATGATAAGAGGAAAGAAACTCTTTGGTTCAGGAAGTACGGAGCTGTAGTCCGTATATTCCTGGTTTCCAGTCAGAAGGGGGATGTAAGGTGCTTTCGTGATGTGGTCAGATTCTCCAAGGGAAGATGCCAAATTTGTAATATAACTACCTGAAATTATATAGTTAATTCACTTCACTTCTTGAGTAAAGAGTACCTAGAGGTTATATCGTGTACGGAAATGAATGAGATGTGAATTTAAAATAACGAGATATATTACGGACCAAGAAAGCAATTCTCAAAGAATTCCTACAATAAGATTTCACCACAACAAAATAGTATCATTCACGAAATACACCACTTGGTCTATTATCCTCTTCGAGCAGTGTTGCCCGAGTAGTGCTCGCTGTGAGTAGTACTCTGTGAGTACCCGAGTACTACTGTACTCGGGTGATATTTTTGAGTACTCGGGGACTCGCCGAGTACTACTCAGAGTACTCTGAATACTGCCAAGCGCTTAGTAATGAGGGGTAACTAGGCGTAGAATAGAATAGATAATTGAAGCTTTCTTCCACTTAAGTGTTCTATATTACTTCCTAACTGTGAAAATGAGTAGCTCTTCTCTGTTACTAGTGCTAGCTAATACTTTAGAGCTACTGTCCCTTATTCTAATACTACAATACCTCTAAGGGTTTAATTACCTAATTCTACATTAATTCTATTTATAAAAAGGCTATTCTAATATAATTTTATAAAGAAATGGAACTAATTATTACTATCTACACTTAAATATCTACTTTGCTTATAGAATTAGAGTATTATATTGTAAAGCAACAGTAAGGATAGTAGTAATATAGATAATAAGAGTTAGAATAGTAAATATAGTCGATTTCTATTTTATATGCGAGTACTACTCATG